>JAXCHO010000007.1:7635000-7672500 GCA_036630365.1 Acanthiza pusilla | reverse complement strand
GGTTCTTATGTGCTGATAGCTTATATTGGTGTCATCCTTCAGAAATTAAGTCTGCCAGGCAAGCGCACCTCCCATTCAATCCAGGGAGTTAGGCCAGTGTGTTTCCTATGGCCCTCCTTCCTGACATACAGTGTTAACAGCTTCCAGAATTCAGAGACATCCACGAGACTGACATAAACACCTGTGTGACATTACGGTGCTGTGCACTTTCTTGCCTCAAACATGTTGTACAAAAATACTATTTGGAAGGCTTAAAGAAAATCTTATGTTCAAACCAAGATATCATAGCCCAATAAAACAGAGGCTTCATTTGGTACCGTATGCCTAACATCCACAAATTCCTAAGACTCATCATTTTCTGAATTATATTTGCAAATCACTGCCTATAATTTTACAATATACAGTGTACCTGTAAGGTTGATCTGTTCTGAGAACACAGAAAAATCTTTGAGAAGCAGATAGAGAAATCTGCCCAAGTCCAGTTTTACCCAACATGACTACAAAGTATCTAAACATCTGAAGTCAACATGGTTTTGTCTTGTTATACTCTCCACAGATTCAGTATTCCCTTTGGACATAAAAGTTGTTTTTTATACTTCACTCTTCCCCTTTTATCCTGGAGTTTCAAGATAAGGCCTCAAATTTTAAGATAGTAATGATTTAAAAAAAACCCCAGAATTTCTGTAAAGAGTAAGTTATCTAAATACTAGAAGAAAGAGTCACAATCCAAAATAATGGTATAAAATATTTTGCAGTTGGGTCAGATATTAAAAAAAATGCAACATCTGTAAAGAAGTTTTATTTTTTAATATATTTTGTTGCAGTCTCCACATAGCATTCAGCTTTCCAGCAAGATGCAGTTCCACAAACTATCATGAAGTATGTGAGAACTTTAGATTTGAGGCACCTGTTAAATAATTATGGCACCAGCTAGTGACTAGTGACTAAATTTTTGGTTTTCCACCTTAAAAATAAATCTACAAACCAAAAATCCCCAAGTCTTTCCTTTTCTTGGACATCCAAAGTTAAAGAAGTAAAAACTGACAAATAACTGCATACAGTAAGTATTAGCTTATTCTCACTCTTCAAGTCTCCATTTATATTAGCTCTTTTCAGCTCATATACATAGATGTTCAACAGAAGTGAAGACTCCCACATACCTAACTTAAATCTACTGACAACAAGCTTGTTTTCCTTTGCTGTTTTTCACGGACCCTGGAGCAGAGGTCTATACCCCTAGAAACAAGGAATGAAAGCAACCGAAACAGATTAAAAGTATTTTACTAGAATCTCTCTGTCTTTCACAAAAAAAAGTAGAAACATAAGATCCAGTTATTCTAGACCTTGTCTCTACTGCCAGTCAGTAGTTAACTACTAGGCAAAGTATAAAGACACAAATGAAGTGACACTTCTGGTGGTATACCTCCCTCTAGAAATCAATAACTTTTTATCACTGAAGAACAAAACTAAACCATAACTGTTTAATCGTCAAGAGGTCAGCTCCTAGCTATGGCTGCTGCCCTTTTGAAATTCTTTACACTTTTGACTTGCATATCACTTAACAATCCCACAATCTCTCTTTTCTCTATTAGAAAGAGTTTTATTATTTTAAAGCTGGAGACTAAGCCCAGAAGAGCCCAAAGGGCTTGACAGAATCTTATGGTAGAAGAAGAAAAAAATTCCTTTCCATACCATTATGATTTACTTCCTTATCCATTTTCCTTTACTCACTTTGTCTCCCCCATTTCAGCTCCCCAACCTGAAGAGTGAAGTTACACAGAATAGTTAAGACAGTAAAAAGGCTGACCACTGGTGAACAGAGGTCTTCCCCTCCTCGGCTCTAGTATACATTTTTGCCAGCACTAATGCTCAAATGATCTCTCCATACCAAAACTGCAAGAAATTAATAAAATAAAAAACAAAAAACCCCAACAAACAAAACAACAACCAACCCCTCCATTAAAAAACAAAACCAGAAAACCCAAAACAAACAAACAAAACCAAAGAAAACCATACAAACCAAAACCCAAGCAAAAAAACCAACAACAACATGACAGTTTTTCTCCTGTGTTAACCAAACTGAATGAGTTCAGCAAAAAGGTTTGACTAGCATCAGAAACCAGAGAACCAGAGAAGGGGAGAGGAAAATGAGACCTCCATATTTAGGATTGCTTTGATTTTTCAAGGGACCTCACTCCCAGTCTGGTGCAGAGTTGCAAGTGCTGTTCTAACTTCTGGCTCTGCAGAAAGAGCCCCCAATTGCCCTTGTTTCTCACTTCACAAAGGTACCTAGATTCCTACCCCAGTCCATATACATCAACACTGTCATCTGTAGTTGCATCATTAGCAGGAGCAAGCAGATCTACCTCTCTGATCATAAGAAGGGCAGTTTATCTGATGTTTGACAGATGAAAAAATGATGCACAATGGGGGTTTTCTGAATGCATAATGAAATTAAGATCCTCTGTACATAGACAAAAATTCCACCTTCCACAGTCACAGACAGGAACTACTAATAGATGCCTAGAATAAAAGTGGTAAAATGGTACAAGGACAGACCAAGCATATGCTACTACTCCTAATGTTCCCCCAACATCCAGCAGTTACTGACAATTCAGCTTCTCCATAAGCTAGAATGGCACCTGTGTGCTTAAGCCACCAAATACAGACTTCTCTCCAGTATTAGAAAAATCAACACAAGAAACACTTTCCTGGCAGGACTGAGCAAGGAGAGCTCAAAAGAAGATGAGGGGGAATCACTCAGTTTTGCTACTGAGCACATTCACTATTGAAAGGACATGCATCTCTTCAGAACTAAAGTTACCATTAACTATTGTACATTCTAATATGCCATGGCTTCAGCCTAAGAGCACAGAAAATCCAGACTGACAGTATTTATTGCCTATATAATGAGATATCTATGCTAACTTAGTTCAAACTAAAAAATTTGTAATAGTGTAGCTGTACAAGGTACAGCTCTTTTTTCTTATAATAAATTTCTTACAGTAAATATTAATAGTATAATAATAATAATTTTTCTTATAGTATAATGTATTAACACTATGCACAATTATAGGACAAGTAATTTGGCAACTGCAGTAACACAGGCAACATGCTAATCACTACCTGCAGAGCTTAAAATACCAGGTCCCTAATCTGCAAATTTTAGTTACACACACTCTAGGGTGCACTAAGGCTACATAAGCATCCAAACTTTACAAACTGGGCCCCAAGACAAAAAGTGAAGGAAGGACGAAGAAAAACTACTTGACACAGGTATACAAACTGCCATGTTTTCTTAGCCATAAGTGCCTAATTTCTGATTTAGACAGAATATCAAGTTTATGTGCTCATTTTCTTTTCTAATGACAAAACAATCAAAGATAACTTTCCCCTTTAAGAGTCAAGATGCAACAATACAGACATTGCACAATATGCATAATTTTTAGCTCCTTCTGCATCTAACAGCTTACAGAACTGAGTTACTATGACATTTCAGGGTAATTTTGCAAGCTTGGGTTTTGTCAAGGATTACCACTGTAAAAAAGATGAAAATCAGTTATGTGATTTTTTGAAGTCAGAAAATAATTTCAAGTTCAAAATTACTTAGTTTTAATATTTTTATACCACCTGTATTACTAGAGATCTCTCTGAATCTTCAGGGCTTCTCCTGTTCCTGCCTCTGCAGAAAGCTGTATATGCTAAGGAGCCCAAGAACTTCCACTTTAAAGAAGAACAAGAAATGGGGAAACATCTCTGATGTGGAAACAATTTGGGTTGCCAGAGATCTTAATTTTCTCTTCTATAACCCAGGCATCAACTTCAGTCAAGACTTTTTGTTCTGGACAAAAAACCACGGAATCTACTTCCTCCCCTCCCAGTCAGGGATAACCAACTGTAAGCGCTACAATAATGAGAAAAATTAAATAGAATTACAGTCATATTATGTGCATAGGCAATTCACAATGCATCAGAAAGACTTAATACAGTTAAAAGAAAAAATGATGGACCACATGGTCTTGAATGAGATTATCACCTGTATGATACATATAATTTAATAATACTTAAAGTCAAGCCAGGATGGATTATGGTTGTTAGCACAGCAGTAATTCATCTTCTGTATATAAAGCACTACCATAAATTTAATACCATTTTTCTAGATTTCCCAGGGATCCATGCTCTAATTCAACAGAAATAATTTTTTGTAACTGTTTAATCCACATAGGTGAGTATGTGGCTTCATGCTATGAAGAAAAATAAAGACAAAAGCACTACATATGCATAAAGCCACCAAAGTGGTACTACCAAGCAACTGGAACTATTGTATCTCCAAACTTTTGAAAGAATGCGTAAATAACTGAAGGTTAAAAACCATAGTTTTGTACATATTCTCACCAAAATGAAACATTTAAAAAAGGAAAAAAATGCTCTCCTCCTTAATATTGTACCACTACCAACACTTATGGTCATAAACCTGCTGGGCATGTTTTAATTTGCCAATTAAAATGATGACATTAATAGATTATTATAATCAACATGGACATGCAGAAGACAGTCTTACCTCCAGGGGAGGAAGATAATGGTAAACACAAAAAACCTGAGATGCCAGAACCATGTATTTCACTTTGGTTTTTTTTTAATAAGAGGTAATGGGATGGAAGAATTAATGTGAGAGACAATCTTTTTCAGATCTGATCATTACTAATTTAAATTCGTGAAATATTTTTAAAAGGAATCACTTAGGTCTGCTCTAAAGGTATAACAAGTGGAATCTAACCCATTAAAAAAAATCCAACAAACCAACACACTATGCAATTTCCACAGCAACAACTGTGCTCTTCTCCCAGCTTTTTAAGATATGTGTGGCTACTGTTTGTTATTCTGAAGTTAAAGGAAAACTTGTAGTGAAAAGAATCAGAGAAATATTAATCCTTTCAAAAAAACCAGAAGGTTTGTTTCCAGATCTTCCAACTAATTATCCAAGCTGGTGACTATGTATGTCACAGATGTTACCTCCGACAACATGTGCACTCAGATGATTCACATAAAGCAGGGGTATTTTATGTGGGACAGAGACTACGTTAGTAAGTCTTAAAGATTTAAGCAGTATTCAAATGTAGGGCTAATTCAGAGCTTCATGTATCAGATCCTGATGCCAGGAGCACTACAGAAAGTACTTAAGACATACCTAAGTGTTCTGGGCCACAACAACCACACTTGCCTACCACTGAATCCATGTTTAAGGTTCCAGGACTGAGCTGGTGACAACTCTAGGCAACAGATGTGCAATGTACACTCTGAAAAGGGTTATTTAATTTGGATAGAGTCAGCTTGTATCCAACAGAGCATGCTGTGTAGTCACACTCCTCAAACCCCGAGCTCTCAGATGTGTGGTGTACACACATTAAATTGCTTTATCATGCTGACTCAGTATAGCTGAGCAGCTCTGCAGATCATTCCTCAATACCCAAAGATCATGAGATACCTAACCCTTCCCATTAACTGAGCTAATAAAGAGCTGTTGCACACAACCTTCTAATTTAAACAAGGATAAAGGAAAGAGAGGTAAGTTTCTTATTACTGGTACTGTGAATCCCAGTGAAGGTCTATGGCTAATGGGCAACACACAAGAAACCAACCGTAATTCATATGGCAGACAGAAGACGGAGAAAATTTCTGATTTACACCACAAATAGTGAATTTCTTGAGTAACCAAGAACATGAGCTCGTTTTGGGGTTTTTTGCTTGCATTAGCAATAAAGTAAACAAGCAAAAGTAGTCTTTGCATTCTTCATACTTCTCTTGCACAGACTACATTCTGTACTCACCAGTAAAATAATTAAATTTAAGAGAATGGTTCACATTTATATTTAAAATCAGACCAACAGTTTTGTGTAACTTGCAGAACTTCCTGTGCTTGGAGCAAGGGGGAGAATCAGTGTAAACTGCTTTGCAGTATGATGCTATTTCACAAAGACAAAAATAGTATCAACACCAGTACAACAGGCGAAAGAACAATTTTGCGAAGATACCACAGTGTTAGAAAGGTAAATTTAAAAAAAAAAGAAAAAAAAAAAAGAAAAAAAATCGTTTTGCAAAAAATCAATACACTTTTCCCATAGGTTCATGATGTAAAATTCTATAATCAAGGCTTGTAGATTTGTAATTATGGTATGTCAGCCACATTTAAACAAGCATGTTAAAAGATTGTTAAAGTTAAACTAACACAATTGCAATGTGAATTGTCTTAGTCTCATTCTAATCTACTCGTGTCACTTCCACTTAATCAGATGGAAACTATGGGCAAATGCCAGTGCTATCTCCACGCAAGCTGACTTACTTTGTTTGCCATGGTTTTTAAAATATTTTCCAATCTGAAATGGAAATAAGATATTTCAGAAGGTTTTTTCCCTAATCAATTCCCTCACTATCCAGTAGGTTGTTGGATTTACCGAGGGTAAGATTATTCTGAAGTGATTAAACCAGAAGTATTGCTTGGTAGGACATAAGCTGTTGCAGAGGCTCCGGCCATCACACACAGACCAATGTGATCAGGTGAAGCCGTTTATTACAGATCAGAAGGCTACTTATATACATTTTCTACTTCTCTATATGCAAGCAACATTGGTTACTAGCTACTTGTTTACACATCCAAACGAATCACTTAGAGCGATGGTGAGCTGTCATACAAACGCTGTTGCTGCTGCTCTGTCTTGTTAAGGTTCTACAACCCGCCATTCACATACTTCGTTGTTTACATTCTTGGAAATTGTCCACACTTGGCAGCTACCTCCACAGCTGCACTTCAAGGACATATTTACTTTCTTGCTTATTTTGCTCAGCTAAATTAAGGCTGGATTGTGCAAGTCTCAGTGCCCTGACTATTAAGAATCCCTCAACAATAAGCCACAAATACAGCACACATTACTCCTCATCAAACCTACTTCTTTTGAATGACAAACTGTTGAAAGTATAAAATCACTACGAGCCTGCCTATCAGATCTGTCAAAAAAAGCAAAAGATCTCCCTATTTCTAGTTTACATTTCTTTCACTGATACACAGCAATGTAAGAAATGTCCAAGCAATCACACTACCTATAACCTAAAATACTGTCTCTTGAGAGGAGTACACAAAGTATTTATGATTTACAGCTAAAAAGAAAAATACCAAAGCAGAACAGCTGCTTCATTCTTAGTGTAAAAAAAAAATTACAAGTTAGGCAACTAATGAGAAAAAATAATATGCTACAACAGATGATTAACCAAAGTCAAACAAAACATCTAAAAAGCTCTCTGTATCCTAATGGGGTTCCTAGGGGGTCTTGACCCCTACCTTTTTGACATATTGTTAAAGCCTGAGCACTGAACATGGTTTGAAATCATTATTACATGCTAGGTTCAATGTGCTTTTCTAAACTGAAAACAAAGAAAAAAAACTAATGAAAGTTAACTTTATAGAATGCTTAATAAGCCTCTACCCAAGTCTTCTCATGCACCAGAAAAAAAAACCTATGGAGTTGTACTAGTTCAAAAAAGAGGACAACATTAATGTTCCTAAGTCGACACAAGTCACATGTATGCCCACTGTAGCAGAATGTGTTAACAGGCTTCTGGCTGGAGAAGGAAGGGTGGAGTGGAACAGAACCATACCTCTCCTTTTATCTGTGTGCAGCAGTCATAGAACTGGGAGCTGCCACTATATCATGTTCCCACATGGAGATAAGAGAACATACATTCCTTTTCTCATCACCACCTTTTTTAATGTTACATTCACTTAGAGAATGCCAGCTGCTGCAGAGTCATTGTAGATATGCCTGTTGCTACTGCACAACACACTCAAGCTAAGTTTACTTGTTTATTCACATGGACATTCTCCAAAAGCAAATCTGAATCCTGTTGACTACATTTGTATTGTTTACCAAAACGTTTTCATCCTTTCTTTGTACTAGTTCTGAAATGCGTACATTTCTGTGGTTTCCTCTATGCTCAGACACCAGAAATTCTAAAGTGCCTTTAACACTAACAGTGACAACTTTTCTAGTCTTCAAGACCAACCTTTTGAAGTGAACAGTGACAACTTTTCTAGTCGTCAAGTCCAATCTTTCGAAGTGAATCAGGTATAAGAAAATGTGCCCGTCAAATGTGCCTGACAGAAATTTGCTAAGTCACAACATAAAGTTGATTGTATGAAACTGCACTATTTAACATCCTAATCTAGCACACACAATAATTCTTGTCTCTGCCTCAGTAAGTGCAGTCTTTGTAGCCTTCATAAACCTCACCGTGACCAAATAGTTAATGTCAAAGCCTTGCGTTTACAGCTATAGTAAGAGTGATCCTGACAGATACACATTTCTTGTGACTGTTAAAACCTAGGAAGATCAAGGCTCTGGTGATGAATCTACCAAGACTGCCCAGGGAGGTGGTGGAGGCCCCATCCATCGAGGTGTTTAAGGAACGACTGGACATCGCACTCAGTGCTATGGTCCAGCTGTCAAGGCGGTGGTGTTTGGTCACAGGTTGGACTCGATGATCTCAGAGGTTTTTTCCAACCTAACTGCATCTGCGATACCACTGGTTCTCCAACTTCTGAACCAGAAACATTCAACAACAACTTCAGTACAAAAAGACATTTGAGACTTCATACCTCGGCAAGGTACAAGGCAAGACCGCCCTGCACACCGAGAGGGCTGCGTGACACCCCTTAGCTCCCAAAGCCACCAACGAAGGGGAAAGAAGCCCGCATTTAACCTGTGTCCCGGAAAAGCGTGGCCTGTTTCCGACGGCGGTACGCGAAGGGGGAAAGCCCGTGCCAGGGCCGCTCTCCGGCAGAGCCCGCCAGCCCCGCACCAAACCGCGGGCCCGCGCGCGACACGGCCGGCCCCACGCCCGACACGCCCGGTCCCGCCCGGAGCCCCGCTGCAGCCCCTCGGCCCGGCCGTGCCGTGCCGTGCTCCAGCCGCCACTCACCGCCTCACGACGCCGGTCTTGATCTTGATCTGCCTGAGGCGCGGGTCGGCCATGGCGGCGGGCGCCGTGACTGCGCAGCCCCACGCAGCGCATGCGCCGGCGCGCCAGCCCGGGCGGCACCACCGGAGCGAGGAGGGAGGGCGCCCCCCCGTCCCGCGGCGCGGTGGAGGTGGCCGGGCAGCGGGGTGGTGCTGCCGGGGCGGAGACGCCCAGGGCCGGGCGGCTCTGTTCACACATGTGGAGGAAGGCGGGAAGCCATTCCCGGTGAAGCGGCCGGAGCTGCTCCGACCGGTACCGTGATGGGGTTGAGGTGGGGAGTGAGCGGTACCGCCCACTCCCGACCCCTGGTAATGTGGTCCGCATGACTAACGCCATTTCACAAGGCAAGCAGCCATTCTCTGGTGCTGTGTTTGTGCGCTTTCCCCTCATTAGCAGGCCCGGACGGTCCTGTGCACCAAGGAGACAAACCAAACAGATTCCTTTTTCCCATTCCTACTGGCCTCAAGGTTTCTCGGCATCAGGGCGATCACTCCTCTCCTTGCCTGCCTGCCTGCCTGCCTGCAGCCCCCAGAGCACTGTCTGTAGCTCCAGAGCACTGTCTCTCTGTGCAACCCGCAGAGCACTGTATGTCTGTGCAGCCCCCAGAGCACTGTCTTGTCTGTGAGCCCCCAAAACGCTGCCTGCCTGCAGCCCCCAGAGCCCCGCACTGTCTGTCTGTAGCACCCAGAGCACCAAAGCACTGTCTGTGCAGCCCCCAGAGCACTGTCTGTGCAGCCCCCAGAGCACTGTCTGTCTGTGCAGCCCCCAGAGCACCAAAGCACTGTCTGTCTGTGCAGCCCCCAGAGCACCAAAGCACTGTCTGTCTGTGCAGCCCCCAGAGCACTGTCTGTCTGTGCAGCCCCCAGAGCACTGTCTGTCTGTGCAGCCCCCAGAGCACTGTCTCTAAATCCCCCCTGTGACAGGTCCTGAGAAGGAACTTGGGCCAGAGCTGTTGTTGGACAGTGAGGCCTTGGACTCCCCAATGGCCAGGGACACCTCTGCCTTCATCTGCTTCCTCTGAGGACTGAGGGAGTGACTCGTGTTCTTTTATAAGATTTTTCCAGTCTAGATTTTGATTGTTATATTGATACAGCAAACGGAGTGCTATGATCCAACCTGATCTCCAGAGGGTCCATGTGAACAGAAATTGTAAATTAAATTGTATTATAAATTGTATGTTTTACTACTTAGAGATTGCACCACACTGATTTGAGAAGAATACTGAGAGGAGACCCCATAAATGTCTGTTAAGTATTTGAAAGGAGAGTGTGAAGAGGATGGGCCAGGCTCTTCTTAGTGGTGCTGAGCAATAGAACAAGAGTCAATGGGCACAAACTGTTGCACAGGAGGTTCCACCTGAACATGGGGAAGAACCTCTTTACTGTGCAGGTGACCGAGCACCGGAACAGATTGCCCAGAGAGGGTGTGAAGTCTCCCTCACTGCAGATATTCAAGAACTGACTGGGTGCAGTCTTGTGCCATGTGCTCTGGGGTGGCCCTGCTTGAGTAGGGAAGTTGGACCTTCCACCTGTGGTCCCTTCCAGCTGTGGTCCTTTCCAACCTGACCCATTCTGTGTGTGATTCTGTTCGTAGAAATTCTGTGTCATTCTAATAATAAATTCTGTTCTATACTAATAATGAAATCCTACTAAGGAAAATAAAGCTTTCATTGTTAAGCTATTGTTTAATGGTTAAACTAAGTGTTAAACACACTGCAACTTAGTGTAGTCATAATTCTACCAAGCATCTCTAAAAGAACCTGTCTGTCCACTAAGTGTTAGGTGGTTGGTAAAAGCAATAAAGAGGCAAGATTAGCACTGGCATCTCAGTCCTAAAGTTAAAATCGACTGATGATTCAAGGGCTGTTTTCCTTTATGATTACTTAGTAGAGGCTAACCACTTACAGGGATAAATTCTTGGGAAAAAACCCAATCCCTAGTGTTGAAAGAACTTCCCCTGAAGGAGTATTTAAATCAACAAGAAAGAAGAAAAAAAACAGCTTCAATGATCAAATAAAGGCAAATACATTTTCAGTGAAGTGCAGTTCAGGGAGGTCTGCAGAGGCTTTTTTCCCCCCACATCCTTTTGCCCTGTGTTAGTGTCTTGCCTAAACTCTTGGCATTGCCAGTGACCAATATCTCTTGAGAAAAGCTGGCTGCAAGGAAGGAAGTCGTGTTGCTTCTGGTGACATGGCAGTTAGAGGTCATTAGTCAGCAGCTGTGGCAAAGCGGCTGGCACTACCCAGCCCCATTCAGACACGGTACAAGCAAGGCCGAGACTGCTCAAGTGCACAGAGGAGGATTGATGCAGTGGAAGATGGATGCAGTGGAGGATGAACATGACCCCTCTTACAGAGCCCAGCAAGCCTTCCCAGGAGACCTGCGACACACAGCCTTCGCTTGGCAGGTTGTTGCTGAAGGTCCCAAAATCAACACTAGCTTAATGCCATGAACAACTATGACCAGGCGACAAGTTCACAGGTGTATTACATTTTTGATACACAAATCTGCCTTCAACCATGCAGTCCCTTACTCTAACAGAAACTCAAATCTTACCATTCTGTCTTTAGAAAGCTGTATCAAATCATGCTGGGGCTGAAGCTGTGCTCTGAAAAAATTCCAAGGCAACCCAGTTACGCTCCATAGTCTTTGAAAATACAGAAAACTGTAAGTAAAGCTGAATTACCACTATACACCTACACATCAATTATTTTTTCAAGAATGGTCTTCAATATAATTTCTGTGTTTGAGAAAATTGTTCAATAAGTGAGAAGGCCAACAACAGTAACAGTACAAAAATAAAAATTGTCTAGAAGCAGCAATATTAAGAAGAGTCACTCATGTTTCCATGTGCTAAAAATGTATTATTTCTAGCCCTGGAGCATTAACTCTCTATACTGACAGCGCTTAGGCTCAGCTACTGAATTTTAGAAGTAGAATACAATTGTTTTCTTACAACTAATTCACTTAACTAAATAGATGCTAATATACCAAATCTGTGTTCATATTTAAGCATGTATGATGATAATATGAAAAAGGTGTTACTAGTGGATCATGGAATATATTGTAAAATGTGTCTGAAAGCATGATGTACTTTACTATTAATACAAGTTTGTATTAATAATTGAAAAATATTAATTAACACTTATAATCCCAGTAATTTTATTTCTAAGGGTATGGATATCTGAATATCTAGGGAAGTATGTGTAACGCTTTCCAGGACAGACACTCCATTTTAAGGGGGGGGGAGGTGTATGTGGTATGTTTTCCTTAACTCCTTTGAAACAATTTCTAGCCTAGTCAGTCATAGATACATTTCCATGTGAATGGTGATGTTACACGAAAGTTGAATACAATCCTTTAGGAAAACTGTGAATCCTGTTGTACCTTTTGGATGGCACAGAAACTGTCAATTCTTCAATGATTTTTGGCAGCATTCTGCTTGTGTTGCATCTGGTTGAAGGTTTTTCATAAGATCTATTAGCCCTAGTCATTATGAGAGCACTGTTGCATAGAGGCAGGTGCCTAAACATAATTTGCTGATGCTTTAGCTGTGCTGACACACACAGCAAGTCATTCCATATGTGGAACCCTTACACATATCTTTACATATTCTGCTGTACTGCTCCTTCCCAGCAGCTCACATGTAAAACTGTGTCTGCTGTGAATATGACTTCCTTTTCTCAGACTGGTGTTACCTGGTCATCCCAGCTTTCATCTGGCTCTGCAAAAGCAATATTTTCAAGTCAGTTTGTTACATGTTTTGTACAAATTTACTTCACTGTAATTGTCACTGCCAATTCGCTATGCCTTCTGTCTAAAAAAAGTCCATCTATGTTTTGTTTTTTCTTGTGGATAAAAGCATATATAGTAATTACTGCTCATTCCTATCTCATGGAAGCAGCTAATCAGCCTGATGAGCTCAAATGTCTGCATACATAAGCAATTATATAGTATATGTTTAATCTGAAGTGTGCACAGTGCACCTCATGCACTTGCAAGCAAGCACACTAGGTTGCAAAGCACTGCCTATGACTCATAACTTCTCTGTGAAAGGCCAGCTTAAGAAGTTAATACCACGCATATGCTTCATCACAAGAAAAGAGGAGACACACTTGAAAGCATTGCAGTATGCCACAAGTCCCTTGTATAGTAACAGTTCCCAATTAATATTTCTCTCAATTAAACACTACGCATAAGAAACATTCACTTTGTAAGGTGTGCAAATATTGAGTCTTACTAATCATACATCTGATCATATCCCTACCTCCCTTTTAAATTTATTTCCTTGGCTCTAATAATGGGCTTTCTGCACTGAAGCTTTTTTGTGCTATACCAGTAGTTCACTTCAACTTTAGTGCAAATACATTTGTCAGCTGATACAGTTCAAATTTGAGACATTATGTGACCTGTGCTGCTGAGGTCAGAGCAAACCTTGCAGAAGGAAGTGCAGCGACTAGGGTTTAGTCCACTAAGCCCCAGTGGCAGTTTCCATCACCTTGCCCATCTATTGACAGTTGGTTTCACAGCTTGAAAAAACCATGACCAAATGCATGTGTGCTTCAGCTGAGGACTGAGACCATTATTTTAATAAGTAAATGCTCAATGAGCTTTTATATTATTTTGTTTACCCATCAAAACCATGTGTGCAATCTGACTATAATTTCATTTTCATTTATGATCAAGCAAAATGTGTAAATTATTTAACCTTCAAATTTTATCTTTTTTGTAGGAAAACAAAATTTCATTCAGACTCCCCAAAGGATTCTACAAAATGAGATCATATTTTGCATAAAAGTTAGTCGTGTTTACTTAATTTTTTATATATGTTCAGTAGATAAAATTAGCCTTTGTACAGTTGCCAGCACACAGCTAGGGATCATCTAAGTGCACAAGAATTAATTTCCCTGGTTGTCAGCATACAAGATAGTACCAGTATTTCTTACAGTGTAAACCCCTTTCTTATCCGGTGATTATTGCTAGTCAAAATTGTCTTCCACAAATATCCCCCCAAAACAGTTAGAGAGTTATTCAACACCACAGATACAGTAAAGCAGCACAGGTAAGGAATGGGACAAGGATAAAATGGATTGCTGCTGCACAGTGTGTAAGATATGTACTAAATATGGTGATTCATGTGGGAGCTGTTTTTTGTTACAGGAGAGGCTCAGTTACACAGGGAAGTTAAGTAAGGGAGAAAGGAGATACCAGTCAGAAGCTGAAAAGAGTCAGGGGCAAAGTCCTTTCTCCTTTCTGCCTTTGAACCTTTTCCACATACCACTGGGATGGATTCCGGTTTCATCTATGCTTCTGTGAAAAGGAAATAGCCCACTGGGAAGTGGCGGTATAAAATCAGATGGAAACCTACTCATTTTCAGCAAAGTTATAGTGACAGTACAATTTACCCTGGGTAGAGAAGGCAGCAATGGTGATTCCTCAAATATGACACTACTGGAGAGCGTAGGTTACAAAACAGCCCTCTCCTACAGTGTTCAGGGTTAAACTGTGCCTATAGTAAATGCTTAGCTACAACTCAAACCTTTTCTAGCTAACTTGAGGCTTTTTTAAAAGCGGTTTTTCCTAGCTCAGACCAACCATTAGGTGAGGAGCTGGAAGTAGAGAGAGAAAAAGGAATTTATGTGTGTGCATCAAAAGGAGAATATATCCTTTTACGAATTATTTCCATGGGTCCCCTACGTACAAATGAAGAGATATGTGGTATAACAATTCATTGTTCTGACACACATTGCAATCATGATGTGCAGTTTTTAATGCATCGTGTTACATTAAGCTTAGCCCATGGTTTAACACCATGTAACATAAATTTCTGTGAAGGGAGTAACATAACATGATACTGTCTTTTAAAAGACACACAAGATTTTTTCAGATCACCTACTTTTCATCCATGAGTGCCCAATCCAAAAATCAAGGTGGCAGATGAAAGTGGATTGAATGAGTATCCACAAACCAGAGTATTTATCTTGTGTAGTTTTGCTCACTGCTACCTGTAGTCAATGACTCCAGTCAATTTTTATGTTGTAATGCATGAGCAAAGTTGATGGACATATTTTTTTGACACCCCTAGTTAGATTTTATTCAGGGTCAATCAAGGGAGACCTGACAGCTGTTAGGACTATAAAACACAATGAGAATCCTCACAAGTGTTTATTTCTCAATAAAGAGAGGAGCTTTGATTATGAACCTGTCACAAACCTTATCTCTTTTTGTCCTTCCTTGGGAGGCAGATTTTCTGTTTTAATCGATATTTTACTTTAAAATACGCATATCAATATGAATGATTCTCATTGGAATGAAATAAAAAGTGAACTATTGATTTGACAATAATGGATATAATAAAATTTCCAGTGAAAAATCAAATTCATATCTGAAGTTTAAAGAGCTAACAAAATAAAGGTGTATGTGTTGAATCTCTTCAGAAAAAAGAAAAATAATTTCATTTTATGTGTTTATTTATGCTCATAATTTGCTTATTTATCTCCCCCTCAATCGTTAGAGTCTGGGTTTTTAAAAACTTTTAATATAATTTCTTGAAACCTGTCTTCAATGCTTTCTGTATTCCTAAGTTATTAATGCCATTTTTCATTTAATCATTCTTGTTGTACAATACAAAACAAAATTATGACATCAACTGATATCTGTGTGATCTGGATCTGGACTTATCCCATGGTTCGATGCAAAATATAAGTACCAGCCAAGAAGATTCCTCTGGTTTCTGGACACATCTGAAACAGCAGTTTTGATCACTCAGGATGGTGTTCTCCAATGAAGAAACAATCTTTGCCGGGGCTTATCAGACAGGAACATGTAAGGTGGAGGACTGCAGAGTGACTGGGACCAAATAGGCACATCATGATAATCTCCCATATGGTTCTGTATGTAATGTTCTGAAAGGCTCTCACAAGTCAGTAAAAAAGACAAATAGTACCTGTAGACTGTAACACCAAGATGAAGCAGTATTTAGAAAGTCTAAGATAAAAAATGTGTGCTTTTAATGGGACACCAATCTTTATTGATAGAGATAAACATGCTGTCATGGTATAGCTTGATGCAGTTAAACATAAAAAAAACACACTACAAAAAAATAACACAACTTGTGATTAAAGTTTAGCACTCCACAGTATCACTATAGCACATTTTAAGTAGTTTGTAAATTGGCGGGTTGTTGTTGGTTAATTATGAAAATATAAAGGTTTTCTGGTGAGTTCTTGCAGTAATCTGTTCATCTGGCCTAAATTATTCAATAGATCTATTAATCATTGGAGAGGAAGTATTAAAATAATCTCTAATAAAACCTGCTGCTGGCACAAATATTGTTGACATTGTAATAAGAACAGATTAGTTCTGTAAAGGAAATTGGATTGCTGGGTGAAATAAACTTATTCAAAATAAATAATTTCAATACTGGAAAAGTCAGGGTCACCCATGTAAAAATAGAGAATATAAATTAGACTTACAGAGTGAAAACCTGTGGCTTGGGAGCCAGTAACCCCAGAGAAGGACTGTGGGGTTGTGATGGCTAACCAACTAAACATGAGCCTAGCTATAATATGGTGGCTGACAGAGAGCAGATAGCACCCATTAAATATACTATCATCTTGGTATGTGTTGGAGTCTTAAACATCTAGAAATTATGAAAGGGTGAGACTCTGAAGTCACTTACCTAGTTTTACACGTTTAAATGGGAAAAAGAGCTTGTAAGACTCAGAACAAATCTACGGGAGTAATACAGTACCTGAAAAATACACCCTATGCAGCAAACCACAGAAGCTAGTGATAAAAAGAAGGGATTCAGTCAGTCGGTAACCCACCCAGAGAAGGAACTTCTGACAACAGAAGGTTCACAACCCAGCAGAAAGAATAAACAGTAGGATACAACAGCAAGATCAAACTAGACAAAATCAGCATTGAATTATGTGAAAGAACCAATCAGGTTCTAGAAGAATGGGTATGGGTGTCTTTATGAGCAAAGTATGTAACTAATAACCTGAAAGGACCAATCAGGTTCTGAAAGAATGAGTATGGAGGTCTTTATGAACATCAAGCTGCACAAGTTCATTGCAGAGCCCAGCACAATATGAACTTTTGAACTTTAGAGAAAAATGAGAAGGCTTAATAGACTTATGAGTATTAACTTCTCTGCCCAGGGTGGGCTTAAAGCTAAAGTTTATGATCATACAATGCGTGATACATGTTGAAGGGTGAATAGGTGGTAGGGTGTTCAGGAAGTCTCTACCTTCCTAATGTCTCAGGCAGTGGGGAAATGAAGAAGGCAACACATGATTGGAAGTTTAGGATGAAAAAGAGGCTGCATCCTCCAAAAACTCGAGAGAGACCCCACAGGTGTGGACTCTCTCCCTTTATGTGATGAAGTTGATGTTTTCAGGACTCCTCCATGTTCTTTGTGGGCACTGGCCTTTGTCAGTGTGATTTTCTGCACACCTTAACTTCAAGTTGAGGCACAGTGTAGAAATTAGTAGGTGAGCTCTCTTACAGGGGGTTATGTTGTAGAATCATAGAATGGTTTATGTTGGAAGGGATTTTAAAGACCATCTAGTTCCAGCCCTCTCCACTACGGGCAGGGACACCTTTCACTAGACCAGGTTGCCCAGAGCTCCATCTGGCCTGGCTTTGAGCACTGCCAGGGATGGGGCATCTGCAACTTCTCTTGGAACCTGTTCCACTGCCTCACCACCCTTACAGTAAAGAATTTAATTCCTGTATCTAATCTAAACCTGCCCTCTTCCAGTTTGAAGCCATTCCCCCTTGTTCTGTCACTATGTGCCTTTCTTGAAAGTTCTTCTCCAGCTCTCTTGCAGGCTGATTGTAGGTACTGGAAGATTGCTATAAGGTGTCCATGGAGCCTTTTCTTCTCCAAGCTGAGCAACCCCAATTCTCTCAGCCTGTCTTCACATGAAAGGTGCTCTGTTCCTCTGATTATCTTGGTGTCCCTCCTCTGAATTCATTCTACATGTCCATGTTTTTCTTATTCTGGGGGCCCCGGAGCTGGATGCAGCACTGCAGGTGGAGTCTTAGGAGTCTAGGGCAGACTAACAGAATCCTCTCCTCACCCTGCTGGCCATGCTGCTTTTTATGCATCCCAGAACACAACTGGCTTTCTGGGCTGCAGCTCTGTGTTGTTGGGTTATGTTGAGCTTCTCCTTCACCAACAGCCTCAGGTCCTTCTCCTCAGGGCTGCTCTCAATCCGTTGACCACCCAGCCTGTACTTGTGCTTGGGGTTGCTGTGACCCACACACAGGACGTTGCACTTGGCCTTGTTGAGCTTCATGTTTGCATGGGCCCAGCTCTCATGCCTGACAAACCTCCTCTGGATGGCATCCCCTCCGCCCAGTGTCATGTGCACCACACAGCTTGGTGTTTGAGATATATTTTTTGTTTAGATTAAATAAGTAAGTTTTTAACAGAATGAGTAATTTAGAATTATAATACTGTGTGATTTAATCTGCTGTTTGCTTGGCTCTACTTGTTCAGCATGAGCAGCTGGATTTGCTGGAGCCCTGGGCTGCAAGTTGAGAACTTTCACTTAGATATGTTGGAACAAAGTCAATTCTCTGGGTAGCTGGTACAGTGCTGTGTTTTGGTTTTAGTTTGGGAAGAATATTAATAACACACTAATGTTTAGTTGTTGCTAAGTGGTTTTTATCCCAAGTCTAGGCCTTTTTTCATTACTATGCCCTTCTGAATGATCTAGTGCCCAAGAAACACAAACCAGAATACAAAGGAGGCTGCTGCCATCAGCAGAAGCTACGGCTTGACAAGATAAGAGCAGTTAACAGCCTGGCTGTGGGGAGACAGAGAAAGAATCCAGTAAGGTGTTAGAATACCTCATCCCAAAAATCACCATTGGACTAAAAATCACATGAGAAGTACGTGAGGGCAGATGCATAAATTGTGAGGGTCTAATTGCCCAGAGATTTTTTTGTTCTGGGACAGTTTAAGCTGATTTGCTGCCATACCACTCTATTAAACTATTTATTTTTGTAAATTTGACACCTGAGACTCTGCTGCAGAAAACCCAGGATAGAGCTCAAAGGAGGAAGTGCACCTGAGAGTGAGTGTGTGTGCAAGGATTTGAAAGGCAGCCCATGAGCCCCACTGAGAACAGACTGCAGTGCTAGCAGGGAAAGCCTGGGTGGTGTGTGTGACACTCCTTGAATGGTGAGAGAATTCTTGGGCAGTGGCTTCTCCTTTGACGCTTGGTGTTGTTGACTGATGTACTGAGAGTGCACTCAGTCCCTCTGTCCATGTTGCTGACAAAGATGTTAAACAGTGGCAGCCCCAATACTGACCCCAGAGGAACATCAGTTGCCACCAATGTCCACTTTGACAGCCAGCCAGTGACTGCCTATTGACCTGCCAGCCAATTTCTTATCTACCAAGTGGTCCATTCATTCAGATATTCTAAGTAGGTCCCTCCATCCCTAAAATCCTGCTTGTCAAAATACATACACCTAAATTTATGAGCAAGGCTCAGCTACAAGGTCTGAAATCTATGCATTCAGAAAAAACTTTGTACTGAAGTGTCTCTCTCCTGTACTGTTAAGGTGTTGGTTTTTTTTTTTAATGGAAAGGAAGGTGAGATAGAGGTCTTTTTACTTATCTCTTATGCACAAGGCATCATAAGTACAGAAGGTACTAAAAATAATTACCTCAGAACTTCTCATTGTAAACACATATGAAATACTGATTTTACTAAAATTAGCTTGATCAAACCAGTTTAATGGGATTTTCATATTTCTAGTCTTCAGTGATGGATGAAAAGGAATGTAGTTTATTGTTTTTAACATATGTATAAAACTTTCAAAATAAATACTGGAACAATAATTTCTGTTCCAGCAGAAAAGGTGAGCAAACATGAGGAAACTAGACCCTTGAAACATAATTTACACCAGAGTTATACTTTAGTAGCAAATCTCATCTTGCTTAAATTAAGCTGAGTCAAGATGTTCAGTTCATACAGTGTAAGTTGGTTATCTAAAACTGTTTGGGTGATTCATTGCCTACAAATGACTGAAGTTAGATGAGATTAATCCAGACTGAATGCCTAAACTGAAAAGGTGACATGCCCTCAACTCAACTCAGCTCTTTCTAAGTCCTGGGTATGTTTAAAATTTGTAGGCACCATATATCCAACACTGACCTAGAGGAAAATTCCTGTAAGCAGGCACAGAAGCACCTCATCTGTGGTCATACATAGCATGCCACACCCGTGACTACTTTAGAAATTCCAGCAAGCATTTCTGTCCCTTCCTTATCTTTGGAATGATTATTTGCTGTTGGTTTAACTCCACAGCTTAACCCAAATTGTTCTAGATTTAGAATGACATGGGTCAATGCACAGTTTTTGCTGCCTGGAAAACATCCACAGTGAGATCACAGAAAATATTAAGTATGGAAAAAACTTTTTTTAGCCTGTACATGATACTTCATATTTGCTACAGTAATTCCATATGACTGAAGCCAAGACAGAAAGAAGAATAACAGTGCAGCCAAGTGTTTAGGTCACCTCCCTGTAAGAAAGTATTCATAGGCAAAATGGTAAAATCTCAGTAGGTGGGTTAGGGAGGGCTCCCAACTCAGAAAGTTCCTGCTTGCCTGGTCATATGGACACTGTGTTAGGAGACCTTCCTTGGCAGAAAAGGGAGTTCAAGGAAGGTAAAAGCTCATACCACTGACCTACTGGTTAAAGCAGCAGCACCAATGCATTTAGGCTTTTAAGAGAAAAGATGTAGCTGTCTAAATCCATTAGAGAGTTCAGACAGGGCATCCTGAGTATGAGGAAGCACCTGAAAGCACATCAGCAAAGACACTGAAAGGCTGAATTTGATATGGTTTTCACACTGGTACTTTCTTAAGTGCCCTGCTCAGTTTGAAGTTGAAGAGATGTAATGCACCAGTGACTGCATCAGCAGCCCAGGTGTCCAGTGTGCTTGTTGGGAATTTCTAGAGGTGCTGAGAAATTAGAATTAA
This sequence comes from Acanthiza pusilla, assembly GCA_036630365.1. Lineage (NCBI taxonomy): Eukaryota > Metazoa > Chordata > Aves > Passeriformes > Acanthizidae > Acanthiza > Acanthiza pusilla. The sequence continues at coordinate 7,651,482 of JAXCHO010000007.1, read as the reverse complement.
AATACATATTTATATTTAATTTTAAAATATAGTAAAATTAATTGTATTAACAATAAGACTGAATTCAGATGTAAAACACTTTAACCTCTAATAAACCTTAGATTTACTCAGCATTATTTCAGTATACTAGAAAGTTTCTCCTAGTCAGTGGTTCAAACAGAGCTACTTGGCAATTAGAAGAAAACGTTAAATTTTTAAGGTCAACATGGACTTTATTAAAATAATTATTATGTCTTCAAATCCAGTAATGTATTACTTTTTCTTCCTTTACCATGATGCTGATAATGGTTTATGCTCTCTTTCCAGATATTGTTCAGAAGTGCCTCTTTTTTCTTTCTTTCAGCTGAACTGGCAGGTACAGAATTATTGTCATTTAATTATCATTGCCTGTAGAAAATTCAGAATGGTTTGAAGGCTGAAAATGTGGGACTGTTTTGTGTTCTAATCTATGAATAAAAAGAGTGGAGAAGATAATATGGACAAAACCCTAATAGTGAGAGGTCAGATTTCCAAAGATATTTTGGTGCCTGGAGATGGAGACAGATGACCAGTGGGAGTTTCAAAATCCCTCCTACAGATTAAATGTCTAACTCCTATTGACTTCAGGGTAAATGAGGCAGTAGCCCCTACAGGCACTTCCGATAATTTCACTAGCCATTTATCTGCATGTTAGACATCTGAGTATTAGCTCCCGGAGACAAGAAATAATCCCTCAATTCACTAAATGTATCCACTTCTTTCATTTAGTAATCTGGCTAGTTTTAAATAAACTTGCTTCTTATGAGGAAATAAAGGGATGCCATATGTTTAAGACTGTTAAATACAATTAATTAAATGAGTTTTATGCATTTAAATTGATTTTTAATTTCTACCCCAATGCTTCTTGATACAAACCCCAAATAAAATTATCATTTAGAAAAGTGAAGTATTTTGTCATTTTTCTGAGATAATATGTATGTAAAATGTAAAAGTCTGAACAAATTAGAATAACTCTCACACTCTCATTGTGTGTATTTATATGATAAAAAATATATTGAAATATATCAAATGTATATTGCATATATGGTTGCAAAGCAGCTTGTGTTAATTATTTTGCCAGTCATTGAGAACAAAGTTAATTCTCAAGTACAAATGCAAAGAAAATCTAAAATCAGCTATTTAATTCAATGTTTCCTTAATACTGTTTTTAATCTTGATCATAATTGGAAGATTATGAGCAGGTAAAGACTAAGAAGAGTCTGTAAGATACAGCTCTGTGAAATACAGTCGTAGTATCTTAAATATTTTTTTTCCAGAATAACAAGAAATGTTGCACCTTGTCCTCCTGTTTATTGACCCAGGTCTATGAAGATTTCTGTGCCTTAATCAATGCAAACGTAACACAATGTGAGTGACCTGTTTTCTGAGTTTATGATTACCCTTAACTCTGTTCCAGCATATCACAGGTAACATTTGCTAGTAATAACCCATAATATTCAGAGCTTTTTAATTTCTGTGTAACAAATCACAAGTAATAGCTGGGGCCTCTGAATACTTGAGTTTATGTTCTTGATTTTCAGAACCCTCAACACATTTCTCCTCCATGTATATCTGGCAAAAAAAAATAGAGGAAAAGCAACTCTGCTTAAGGAAAGGGAAGAGCATGGCCTGAATTTCATACCATCAAGTTGAAAAAGGCATATACATGATGCAGCTTGTATGTATTATCACTATGCTCTGCAAAAGCTTTTCTTAAAATTGCAGGGAATGAAGTAGATCAAATCATAATGTAAAATAGGAGATGAAAAATAACATTCTCTTCTTTTCACTGATACTCAGGCCAAAACATTTTATCTCTTGGTTTTCTAAATCCTGTTGCATCTTGCTGAGAAAACTGGGAAGAGCAGAGATAGGCAGGGAGATAAATTTTCTTATTGAGTGCATGAATAACAAGACCTATGTGCATAAGTTTTCTGCACCACTTGGAAAATTGCCTCCTACTGCATTTCTTTGAGGCTTGAAGAATAACCTGTTTTATCTCTAAGGGTTATATAAGGCCTAAACTAATATTTAATGGTATGGAAACAATAATGTGACATCCTTCCAGTAAATACAGCTTTGTGGTGTTCAGCATGTTTTACAGTAATGGTGTTACTTAGTCATTTATTGGTCTTGTGAGCAGCTGCAAAGGAAGAAAAAAACCCCCAAACAAAACTAAACAGGTGCACTTAGAGGAACTGCCTTGTCTGAGAATTGAGAAATATGATCAGTTTTGCTATGCAAACTTCTAGCTGAATATGGCAGGGTTTGCTTGGCTTGTTTTCCTCCATGCCAGCTTTAGTTTCACATATAAATACATTACAGTTTATCTACCCTAAACCATTTCATTAGAACCAGTGGCTGACTCCGACATTTGCTAATTTGCTTTATTTAATTATGAAGTCCTTGCTTAGCCCTGTTTGTTCTGCAGCAATCCCTGTTCCTTCTGCATAAGGGAGTGTGTGCGCCACAAAAGGCCCTTTTGGTTTTCTTTGTGCTAACAGAAGAGCAAGAGTGATCTTAAACCTGTCTTCACTGCTCACGGCTCATAGCCATCACACAGCTGCTCAATTCTTGGAACCTTCTGCTATTCTCATTTTAATTTGGTGTTGCATCAGCCTGAAAGTGGAGGCAGGAGAGCTCAGGGAGGCCTGGCCAAATTCCTGAGAGTTTGATACATCTGAAGGAAGAAAGGGAGAACTCAACACTTTCCTGTACCCAAACACAGGGCAGAGTAAGTCTTAAACTTCAAGTCCTCTTCTCTGCTCAACAGCCTCCAGCATGATGAAAACAAGGTCCTCTTCTCCTAGGCATAGCTGTCCATGTGTTGACCACCTTTTCCAAGGGCTCTTGCAAGCAGGTTTCCATATCCATGATCTGTCACTCTGTGTGTGTGTGTTAGCCCACATCACCGTAGCAGCCCTGGGATGTGAGATGAGCTGTCTCAGGGAATCTGACTGACCTTCACCTGCTGAAGGTTTCCCTGAGGCTCTTGGGGGTCTCTGTTTCAAGAATTAGTGTTGCTGCTGATGTGCCAGTGCTGTGTGTGCTGAGGGAAGATCATCCCTCCATCAGCTCCCAGGCAAAGTCTGTGAGATGTGGCAAAAATGGAACATAATGATATCTCACCCATTTTAAAATAAGAGACCTACAACCCAAATGTTCTCGTTCATGTCTCACTGAAGAGCTTATATGTTAAAAGCACTTGTATAAAGTTGGTGGAATATGAAGCATGTATTATTTATTATTTTCATGCTTGCAACAGTTTGACAAGACAGGACGAGATGACGTTTGAAGGGAATATAAAAAAGAGAAGAGGTACATTAAAAGATCATGAGGAACACTTTGTTTGCTTGTTCCTGCTTGTATATATTAGATGAAATACATGTGTACATTTTTTCCATGCCAGAAATAAATTATGGCAATACATAATGCTTTTGCACATGCAACTTGGAAATAAAGTAACTACTCAGAAGTGAAAATGTGAGCAATTATATAAACCATGTGCTTTACTGACACTTGTTTTGTGCTTTCCACTTGCGTTTCATGGAAAACGGCTATTGAAATGTTTTGAAAATATTTTGACAGCATTTAATGTGGTTTTTTTTACCCCTCCTCCTGCGCAACACAAGATGTTAATAAGTGCAAGTTCAGGCAAAAGGGGAGTCAGGTCAGTGTATTATCTGGCTCATAAAAGCTTCCTATGACAAAATAAATGCCTTAAGGCTTCTTATGTCTAAAATTATTAACCAATATTATGCTCCTCTAGAAAGAGTTTCAAAGAAGGGAAGCACCTGCTGCATTTTACTAAGGTAACTTCTTTGAAAATTGTGGCATTCTTCATCTGCTCCATTTCGGGGATCCCCAAGCAGCAAGCTCTCTTTGGGTGAAGGCTTCTTGCAAAAAGGTAGAAAAAAAAAGAAATCAATTCAGTAAAGCTTGAGAGCTGGAGAGGTAACAATAGGCAGGCTCCTGGGGACAGATCCTGCTTTGGAGTAAATTGCCTTAGCTCTTCCGGATTTACGACAGTTTAGACCAGCAAGGAGCTCCTCTTTGAGCACTATACTGCTCCCTTTGGGAATAAGAATAGACCATTTCAACACAGATATTGGAGGAGATGTACAATCTTTGCTTCTATTTATAGAGTGTAAAAAGAGGCAATCTCTTCAAATTGTGGGAGTTTATCTTGAAGTTTATATGATATTCTTTCATAAATTGCTGTTGTAGCAAGAAATTGAAGCCATTTATCAGCAGGTATTGAAGATGTTACAATGATGCATTATGATACATTTAGCTACCAATATTTAGCTATCAATATGATACATTTATCATCAATATCTAGCCAATACTACCAATGATTTAGCAGGAGAGGTTAGATGAAAATGCTCTGATGTATCATTAGGGAGACAGAGTGTCTGGAATGAAAGACTCAAGTATCATTTATATTTCTTTTGCAACTCTGTCCCAAAATTGCATCACTGCAGACCAGGGGGAATTTTTAGAGTATGTCTTCCCTTTACGTGTAGGAAGTTTTGCTTCCATACACATAAGTTTGCACAGTTCTTATTCCTGAAATTACCAACATCCAGATAAAAGTCATGATCTAATTTAAAAGGATGTGATTTGAGCATACACAGCCTATTTTATAACTTACGTTACTAGTTATAGTCAGACAATTACATTTTGAGGGGTTTTTTTCCCAGCCAATTTTCAGCAGTATCAATGACCATAAAAGTAAGTTAATAAAGAAATTAGCACTCCAAATTCTGAGCACAGAGCACGCAAAAAAAGGTGCTCAAATGTCTGAATATGTTGGATAAAATGGACTTGTGTAGGCTGCCCGTCATATAAGCACTCTCACAAGACAGCTGAAATAGAGAATCTTAGAATCAGATCGGTTTGGCTTGGATGGGGCATTTAAAGGTCATTTAATCCAGTCAGCAATGAGCAGGGACATCTTCAACTAGATCAGTGTGATCAGAGCCCTGTCCAACCTGACCTTGAAGGCTCCCAGGGATGGGACATCTACCCTTCCATGTTCTCTTTCACGTTTTCCTCAGCATTTCAGCTCATGGGTGAATAGTAAGCTGTTGAGGACAGCTAGCTATCCATGAGTACATAATTTTGTAATTGAGTACTGGATAGCAAAAAGCAGGCAGCCATGGGTAGAAGTTACAAATAGCACTCCTGTTCTCTGGAAATGAGCAGTTCAGTTTAGCAAGGACAGTCAGAGAAAGGAATAGCTCCTTGCAAGAGACTGGAGAAAATTATTATTGGGCCAAAACAACTGGGGTGTGTGTGGGTGTGGGTGTGAGTGTGGGTCTGTGTGTGTGTGTGTCTGCAGAGAGGGGTGGGAGGTAGGGCTGGGCAGGTTCTGTGAAAGTGGAATGATGCACTGCTCCACACCCAACACCTTTGGATCCCCCAGTCCAGCCAAAAATGGCTGTCAGTCACAGGCACATTGGAAGCACTGCCCCACACCCTGCTGCAGGAGCCCAAATCTGGGGGTGGTGGGTGGCTGGAGCAGATTAAAAACCATTGCACAGAAACACACGTGGCCCCCTTGCTATTGTATCTGGATTTTATGGCAACTAAGACCATGCTGAATCCAAGATGGTAGCTGCATCCTTCTTTTCTCTCTTTTTTTTGCCTTTATCCTTTTCTTCTTCTAATTTCCTCCTCTTGAAATCTAAGCAGTTTAAGGTTGGATGGGTTAGAGTTTGCCAAGTCATTGTTTTGTGAAATGCTTTATTCTGATTGAATGTTTGCTTTAAATTTTGCTGCATTCTGGATCTTCTAATGTTTGCCAGTGAAATTTGTCTTTTAACCTCCTGGGAACTTTTGTTGAGCTGTCCTTTGTGGCACCTCAGGGAAAAGTAGTGCATTAAGCCACTTTTAAATAAAGCACTAAGTGAGGGCTGGGGCTCTACATCCATCACTTCAAGAAAGACATTGGAGATAGAGCATGTCCATAGAAGAGCAGCAAAGCTGGTGAAGGGTCTAGATAGTAAGTTATGTGGGAAGCAGCTGGAAGAGCTGGGTTTGTTAAGCCTGGAGAATAGGCTCAGGGGACACCTTATTGCTCTCTACACGTACCTGAAAGGAGGCTATCCCAGGTGTGGGTCAGCTTCTCCTCCCAGGTAACAAGCAACAGAGCCAGAGGAAATAGGCTTCAAGTTGAACCAGGGGAGGTTTAGGTCAGATATCAGGCAAAATGTCTTCACTGGAAGGGTTGTCAAGCTTTGGAACAGGCTGCCCAGGAAGTGTTCAAAAATCGTGTAGCTGCTATGTTTAGGGACATTGTTTAGTGGTGGACCTCATAGTGTTAGGTTAATGATTAGACTTGATGGTCTTAGAGGTCTTTCCTGATCTTAATGATTCAATGATTCTCTGATTCTATGTCTCAATTATGTGTACACGTGTTAAGACTGCAGCAGATTATTTGATGGTTCAGCTGAGTCTCACTGAAGACAGTAGAAACATTCTTGTTCACATTAATGCTTGTCCCTAGTATCATTCAACATCCCTTACAGCCACTCAACAACATCACACATCACCATGATTCCCAGAACAGCAACTCTGGAACAGGTTTTCTTCTAATGTATTTTCAATTAATCATGCTGAAGAGAAGACAATGTGTTTTCAGTAAATTCATTCAGAGTCCTCCAAAATCTCTGTTCAGTCACAAAGTTTCTTTGAGTGCCTCATTTTGACTGCATGCAGCTTTATTAATGAACAATGTATGGACAGTAACTTTCTGTTATTATGTCATCATATTTTTTGGCACAATAAATACTTTATCTGCTCCAGAATACTGTCCTCAGTTCTGCTTGCTGAATCTAAAAGACACGTTTGCAGAATTAGTCTAAGTCTATACTGCACCAGAAAAAAAGAGCAGAAGACAGCCCAGAGCAGGAACCCCAGCAGCTAATTTTTCTCCCAGCCTCAGATAATACATTGTGCCTGTATGTATTCAGGCTGAGCTTTTCACTGCACTCCAGGCAGAATGGGCTGCAGCTGAATCCTACCATGTGCCATTATCAAACGTCCAAACAATGGAAAGGTGAAGTAGATTAGGCTCAAGGTCAAATTTGGACATGGGATCAATGTGGCAGTGTTGGAATGGCCCCAGAAGACTTGGAGAATGAAAATCATTAGAAGAAAATGCAGATAGTGGTAGGCATGGAAAAAACTCACGTGCAGATAAAGGATCAAGGGATTTGATTTCTATTAAAAAAAAAAAAAAAAGGATGTGATAAAAATATTTAAAATAACAACATGTAGAAGACACTTTCTGTCTCACAACACAAATGCTATAGGGCACAGAAATGAGAAGATAGCACACTCACAATGGTGAAAGGCTAGTTTTCACCTGGCAATTAGCTGAACAGTCGATGTCACAGGATATCCGTGAAGGCAGGAACAGCAGTATTCAGAGGAGCAGTTAGCTTCTGCTGTGAAAAACTGAGTGCTATGTGGTGATGCCAAAGAGCTTTGGAAGAGACAAAAATTTTGAGCTTTGAGGATTAAGCTAGTCTCCAGATACCAGACACCAACAGTTAATTCACAAGTTACTTTAACAAGGGATGCATGAGCCCACATTTTCGTCCTGTTCATACTACTGTCCAAAACAGGTGCTACTGTGGAGTGGGGACCCTGGTCGAGACTGGTGTTCGTGATTGTAATAGTTGCACTGCTTGTCTCCTAGTTTAAATTGGTTTTAAACATTGAGAATGAGTGCTAGTTTAGTAGTAACTTCTTAAAAAAAGGACAAATTGTGGTTACTGGACATTATCAGTCCCGAAGAAGAGTGACTAGAGGTATGTTTAATCATGATTTATTATATGTACTTGCTAAGTACCAGTGTTTAGTGCAACACCAGTTCACTGTAGAAACTAGATGTCCAATCCTTTAAAACTTTATTCAAGAAATGAAGCTCTTTGTGCCACTAGAGATTGAACCCACAGATAAAAATTATTGAATCAGGCTGAAAAACTTCACATAACGTTTTATGTTGACCTGACACTTCGTAGAGGAACATTTTGATGATATGCCAAAGATTGGTCATCTCATGCTGGATTAAAAATTTCAGGAAACAGGAACTAAGCAAGAGAACTGCAACAGATGCTAAAGAGTATATTCCAGGAGCATGATGTAGCTTCCCTGCACTTGCATCCTGGGCTCTCTTAATAAAAAAAAGCACAGGGAAGGCAGTGACATGGATTTGTCATGCAGTCAGGGTGTGAACCTACAAAGTGTCCTTAGGTCTGCCGGCTTAGACAGAGCCATTATCTTTCCACAAATGATCAAACCTCATATTTAAATGGGTGGTTTCTCATTTAAATATGAGATCCATGGGCAAGTCTGTGAGCCAGGATAAGAGTCACCATCCCTGTGGTGTTGACAAAGCAAAATGAATTTGGTTTGATGTTCTCTTATGATAGCCTTGTTTTTGAGTTAAGATAAGGATTGACATTATTTTAAGAGAACTTCTGATTCGATTAAATTGTTTTTAGTGTAATTGGGAAAGCACTAATGAAAAAGAGTAGGCAAATAAACCAACAGATCCTCAGAGAGGTGCATGCTAGGATTTAGTTAGAAGAATTTAAATCAGTAATGAACAATTCAGGTTTGCTGCACATACCTCTGAAGGATATATTAAAACATCACGCTCTGCAGTCTGACTTCTTTTTTGTTACAAGGCAAATTAAAATTATGTCTGCATTTTGGTTTTTTATAGGACAATTAATTCAGAGACTTACCAAGATGTGTGTTAGTAGGGGTTGTTCTAACGGATAATTTTGTAACATTTTCTGTAATCTTAAAATACTTGGGTAGATTCTGTCATGGAAAGTAGGTGTACTGTCCTAAAGCACAGCTATATAATTATGTTCTCCTTTTCTTGCAGAGTAGGATAACCATTTGTGTTAACTGTGCTCTCTGATCCAACTAAATACCATTGATACAAATAGAGTTCAGGCAACTTTAAATATCTGTTGTGTAAAATTCACAGCTTTCTATTTTAAGATTTTGTTCCACTTTTTTTTAGCCTGGAAGAGAATACACATCCAATTTTAGTAAAATAATCTTTTGGTACCTCTACAGGGACCATTTCTGATATAGAATTAAACTGTGGTGCAGGCAGAATCTTTTATTACATTTACATGACCCCATAAAGATAACTTTAATAGTTCCCCATAGAGCAAAACCCTCCTTAATTTTGTTAATTATTTTCCCCCAGTTATGCTTAGCTATGTCTTCTAATTCAGTATTGATCTTGATACTGAGATCTGTCAAATACTTAGCAATCTACTTAAATCCCCATCTGGGAAAAAAGTTTAAGGGACAGATCCTAGACAGAGCTGATGCTTTAGAGTTGCACTGATAATTTTAACCAGAAATCCTTATTTTCTGCCTTTTTTCTTTGTCCTTTTTTTAATATGCTGGTAAGTGAGACCATATTACATTACAGAAATAAAGGAGTATTTAGCATGATTTCTGTCTAGAGCTTCTAAAATTGCTTTTCACTGATTGGCTTCTGAGTCTATAACTGGCAATAGAGATGATAGACTCCACATCCCCACAAAAGGGATAGTCACAAGGGAAGAGCCCATCCCACTCCATCTGGTTTGGCTGGCCCTCAGTGAAGAATGAACACAGATCCCTCGCAAAACAGAAATCAAACATTTGTATAACTGATGAACTGATAGTCTTGTCTCATGCCTGGAATCCCTAGCGCCTAAGGCGTTTTTTTTAATTGCATCAGGAGTGCATTTTCAAAGCAAATTTTCTGACCATCACCACTTGCCTTGTTTCACATTACAAGGTGGTGGTGGAGTGCACTGACTGGATTCTCTTGGGGTTAATAAGCAACAGAAGATGCATGCCAATTGCCAGCAAGCATTCCATCCATGTGAGCCTAGGATGTCTTCATCCCTAAAACCTGCTCAGTTTAGAAGTGTGGCTTTAGATTTCTCGAGGATTGCAGGAGCTGGCAGAGAAAACAGGCAGACGAACTCAAGATGGCGAAAAGGGGAGTTTTATTTACAAAAACCTCTTTATATATCTATTGATAATCTAGCAACTATTGGTCAGCAGAGAATCCACTTCTTAAAACTATTGGTCACAGCCATATAACACCGAATACTAAACACAGAGATTAAAAAAGTACAAGAATGCAGCTTATCTCTATTCTCGCTGAGAATGAGCAGAAAGATTTCTAAAACAGTGCAACTACATAGAAACAGGTTTTTCTACACTGTTTCGTGCTGAGGATCTGTTCTTACATTGCTGCTTGTTAATGGAAGTGTATCTTTAGAGATGGATTTTGCCATTCTGGTGCTTGTTTGATAATTAGAGTAAGTAGCTCTAACTAATCTCTACATTTATATCAAAATCCAAGGGCATTCTGCCATCCACTGTCCTGTCCCACCACCCACCCTATCTATGGTATCTTATTATGCACAGCAGCAAATATCCCAAAGAGAGGTGCAAACAAATTCAATTCATTTAGTTTGAGCTTTTGAAATTCTGATCTGATTATGAGAACATAATGCTATGACAAAAAGAACCCTCAAAACCAAAAAACAACAAAACAAATGAAGTTGTTGGCCATACTTTATCAGGTAAATCAGAGATGTGAACAGATGTACATTCTTTATATTTTTTCATACTGTGTGAATTGGTCTAAAAGCATTTCAGAGCCCTTTGTGCTCCCAAGAGCAGTGTAAATGTTCCCTGTACTAGCATTGCCACTGCCAGGTGATGCCATACCAACCCCTGGCTTACCTGTGCAATGCTTTTGGTATTCTCTTCCTCCACTGATTCTAGTTTAAAGGCCTCCCAGTCAGTCCCTCCAGCTTATGTCCAAAATGTGTTTTCCCAATCAGGACAGGTAAATCCTGTCAGGCCTCATTCCTGTCATGACATACCAATCCTAGCATGTTTTTTGCATGTGTTTAATCCTATGAGCTCTTCACACTCAGGTACCCATATATTTTTTAATCCTGTAACATCAGAAATACAGAGATTGTATTCATATGATTTTTACCTCCTTCAGACCAGTCCTTCTTCACACATGAAGCAACTCATCAGCTCGGCAGTGCATATAAAAAATTATCTATCCTATCTTAATCTATTCACCTTTTTTCACAAACTGTTCAGGCAGAAATCCCCTCACATGCTTAAAGCGGGAATGCTGGTTATTTTCAAAGTATGGATGTGTTGTGCTGGAAGAAAAAAATCATCTACCAGCTGGTAACACTGCAAAATTAAATATGGGATTGGTATTTCCCACTCAGATTCAGTTTTGCTCTTTATTTTTCCTCTGCCCTTGAGTAAGTACCTCTAATATCAAAAGAAAAAAAGTGGATCCTTGAAACAATATTTTAGGCTAGTCTACCTGTTTCTTAACTCACTTGGAACAAGTATTTGGAAGAAACAGGTATCATAGACTGTAAATTACTAAAGGGAAGGAATTACAGGACTGTAAGACAAGGAGGAAAGATTAATTTATATTTTGCATTAAACAACAGTATTAGTAGTGGGTATTACTAATTCTTCTCTGTAATATGAATACTGTTGTTTTTAAAAACGGAGGATGAAAAAGCGCTAAGGATTATAAACTCTAAGTGACATAAATGTGTTAGGTTTCATAAAGAAATTACTGAGGGCATGGTTTTACACTGGAAGTAGGTATCCAAGGACTTTTGTGATGCAAATAAAGCTGTTAGGACAGTCTTCATGTGAGGTCAGTTGCAGAGCAGAGCTTGCAAGGTAAATTTTCATAAAGGAGTTGTAATGAAGACCAAATCTGAAGCAAAAATGCTGTAACTGAAATACCCCCCCTAGGCATTTCTAAAATTCCACATCCTGTGTTTATAGCTTATGTAGAAATTCCTGATAAAATCAAAGATATGCTTAATTATACTGAGACAAATGTAAATATTACTTCCCACCAAAAACTCCTCCTTTTTCTCTGCTATAGAAAAATGGAAATTTTACACTTGAGAACTACAGAAAAAGTCTCTTGGTATGGTAAAATAATACATTTATTGTGTTTCTCTAAGTAGGGTGAAGCCATATGCATAACAATGGAGAAAATATTCCCAAGAGAAACCTAAACATCTCTTTTTACATAAAATAAAGGATTTTAACAAATTTTTTTTTGCTGTAAATCAGTGCCCATGCATGCACTCACATCTTGCCCATGCATTCTGAACTACTCAGGAAGTATTTTTGTCTATAATTTCACACCGACACAGCACTTCTGCTCTTACTTAAATTATGTAAGCAAATAGTTTCTAATAGTGTATTTCTCCTCTTCATTCATGACAACAGTTATTGAAAACAAGAAAAACAACAGTAGCTGACAGCTTCAATTTAACAAACAAAAAATTTTTAAATGAGAAGTTAGCTTCCCATGCTTGAGCTCTACCAATGGTTCAACCATAGTCCACTTGAGTATATGTAGACATAGAAATCAGAGTGATTTCATACTTGTGTGAATGGACTTATGCATGTACCTAAGCAGGATCGAAACATCCTTAAAATGTGTTTCTCTAGAGTTGCATATAAGTATCATAAACCTCCTCTTTCTCATTTATATTTCTATTTTTTGGAAAATGGTAATAAATCAGTTACTAACTATGTGGGAACCTAAACAGACCATTACTCCAGGTTTTGTTAAAGCAAAGGCAGGCTTATATGAGAACTTTCTAATTCATTCCTTCCCCTACTCTGTTGCAACAGACTGGTAATACAACACATCTCCTATTGCCAGACTGCTGCCTTTGTGATGTTTTACGTGGAAAGCCATCAGAAAGCACTGGCTGATTAGTCCACTAAGTGCTCTCTTTGATACAGTTTTACCTGGCATTGGACAATTCCTGTTTTCTAATGCATCTCTGCAGTCAATTTAGTTTAGATGTATTGAATACTGTGTTTTTTCATTTGTAGAAATAGGGTAACAACATTTCCTTATAACATGTCCTTTCTCTTTCAGCCTTCTCTGCAGCTTGAATTACACTCAGAGGGATGATCCAGAAGACAGCTACTGCTGTTTTTAAAAAACTAGGATGATGACATCATTATATTATTGGGTTTGAACGTGTACAAGAAGCAGTGCCAAAGGTCATTGATGAACAATATCTCCAAAATTCCATAGAGGTTGGTTGGGGGGTTTTTTGTCCCATGGACATCTGCAGTGATTTTACTATGTAACAGTACTTGGCAGTATTTTTTTCACATACCACTTGAAACTTGTAAAAAATTGGCCATGGAACTGATAGTATTATTTCGATCACAAAGTCTTGCTCAGGAGGTTTACCTGTGCAGTCCTTGCACAAGGAAAGCCTGGAGATGTAGGAGTGAGTCTAGAGAAAGGAGCACAGGGTGCATGCAGACAGACAGACTTCTCCCAAAAGATGTCACATCTGTGCAGGCAGGAAGAGAGGCTTTGGACTTTTGCTAGTCAGTGACACCATGGTTTCTAATGTAGAAAGATTTACTGGACTAGTTATACCGTCCTCTTTAAGAACCAGTTACTTGGGTTATTAGCATGCTAGACAACAGGATGAAATCATGGTTAAGGAAATCATGCCAAAAAAAAAGTTCAAACATTTCTCCAGCATCTTGCATTTTCTGTCTACAGCTGTTTTTAAGATCAGCATGCTTGGTTGACACCAGAGCAATTTACAGCAGCTCTGCCCAGTTTATGGACTCACTCAGTTACTTTCCCATTTCTGTATAAATATCACATTTTTCATTGGTACTGTATGCATAAATCAGACTTGCTAAAAAGCACTTGGTATAATGAAAACCCAGATATACGAGCAATTTCAAATTTTTAGTAGACTTACATCAAAGCAAGGGAAAATCAGAATTTGGACGTTCATACCTGAAGTTACACTTGATGAGCAATTGACACTTCAGATGTATTTAAAAGTCTTCCTGAAAGAGGAAAAATACTTTTGGCCAGCTTATATGCAGGCAAAAGAGAAGCATTTGCATGGATTTTGTGATATGCTACATTAACTAGTGAACAATGCTGTTCTCCAGCTTTCAGAAACCAGGGATGCTTCATATTTTACATACAAATGACATGGTGCCAGTGCACATTTACTTTTTTGAAGGATATATTTTCTGTTCGATGTCTGTCCCATTTTATGCAGCGCAAAATCTCTGTAAACATTTGATGTTCTCTGTTGTTCACTTTATCTTTTCATGTTAGTATACTACACATCCTGGATATGAAAGACTTTCATCAGGAATTATATATAGATTCCAGCATTAATTAAAACAGCTATATAGTAAAGAGCCTTTATTTTATAATTTTGTTAGTAAGTTTTGTTGCATCTACTTATATTTTTATTTATCTTTTAAATAAAATTATACTTACTTTAAGGTAAAATGTGGAACAGGTAAGTATTCGTTTCATTAAGAATTCCACACCCCACCTTATCACAGAAATTCACCAATCTCCAAATTACTGTTACAGCTACTATTGCTATTTTCTATATCTGCAAAGACCTAATCAAATAATCTGGACAAAGCACATCTGGAAGATTGTGAATAAGAAAGAAGCTTCAGTAAGTAAAACATCCAAGGACAAAAATAATCCTAATAAATGTATGTGAGCTTTTGTTAGCATGTCAGATTCTGGTAAAATATTCTATGGAATTTTACTGGAAATGTCAAGAAAAAGGTATGCTTCCCTCTCATGGTATAATACAAAATGTTAAGAAAAAATATACTTGTTGGAGTCTTATAAAGACAGGTATAATTGTGTTAAAGAACAATTAGTGCTTATTAATGACCAGTGGAATTATATTAAGTTAACTGCTTTGTTGTTCTTGTGTGGTGAAGATCTTTTTTTTTTGTTTTTTGGTCGGGTTTTTAGTTTTCACTGGTCCCAAATAGCTTTGTTCTATTTGTATAGTGGTGGCTGAGGTTATTGTAACAGGTTTCTACTCATTGTAAGTAGGAGCTGAGCTGGAACTGAAAGCATGCTCACTGATTGATTGCCTGTCTGCAGGCAGTGGACAGAATCTGTGTTTCTTTTCAAGTTCAGAAAGATTCAAAAAAACAAATCTAGAAGGTCTAATTTTTCCAATTAACACTGTAGAAGAAGAGTCCACTTTTACTGAATTAATCAAAATATTGTAATGATGCAGCTTTAAATTAGGTAACTTGAAGTTAATATCAAATTATGATCTTGGCTTTACTGGTGCAAATCTAAAAGAATTTCATTTATGTCCAGAGAGTTGCTTCATTGAGGGGTGAGCTCATTAGCAGAACCAAAGGAGCTAAAGACAAAATAAATACATCATTGTAAGATACAATTTAAAGTGTATCTTCTGTTCTAAATACAATATTCCACATCAGAATAATTGAAAAGTGTATTTGTTTATTGTTTCCTCTAATTACTTCAGCTGTGTCATGTACTGCACTAAATACTAATTTTGCATATGCCATGGACCTAATTCTAATCTCACAGATACCTAAAATGGAACTGCAAAATCAGGCTCTGAATATGTGGAGCTCAGCATATCCAAACCAAAGATTTAAAAAAGAGACTATAAAAAACGCCAGCCTAAGATCTAGTCTTAACTTAACTTTAACAATGCTATAGAATAAAAATGGATATTAACTGCTCTTTGTTTTTATTAAATACATTGGGTTTAATTCAGCCAGATAAAGAGATGCAGCTAGGTATCTCTTCAGGGAGAAATGAATCCAGTGCATGACAGCAGTTCATGGAATTCAGTGAAATAGATATAGGAAAGAAACACATACAGGAAAAAAAACACAGCATGAGGAAAGGAAGCATGAGGAAAATCTGTATTCAAAGATCTACATAATGACTGATTGTGCTTCAGAACAAAATATTTACTCAGTTTCTGATCTGCCTTCATTCTTAAGTTGGGATCAACTCCTTGAAATAATTTCCCTTTCACATACTTCACTAGGGCAAAGTTTTACGTTTAAAATAAAATAAAAATAAAGCCCCAAATAATACAACCTAATCTACGAATATAATATGTTATATTCTAGAATAGAATCTAGCAGCTAAATTCAGTGAAAATCCCAGCCTTGATGGAATCACTGATAGACCTGGTTCCATGCCAGAGCAGTAATTTCTGTATTCAAGCCAAAAATCTCTGAAATGTTTTGAAGCCTTTAACTTAACTCTGCTGAGCAAGGCCAGTCAGATTTCTGACCTTTTTTTACTAAAAAGAAAATGGCAAAAGACCTTAAACATTAATGTCTTGATCTTTCTCTGTATGGGGCCAGCCTTTAATGTATAGAACTTTTTCTGATATTGTATTAAACCAGTTCTGAACAACTGAAGAAAGTTGTAATTTATGTTGATCTATAAAAAAACCCTCTTTTGTTACATGATCTGTGTAAGTAGCTTTTCTGTTTGCTATTGTATCAGGATAATAAACCTCTAAAGAAGGCAAA
>JAXCHO010000007.1:7615000-7630000 GCA_036630365.1 Acanthiza pusilla | reverse complement strand
ATTGATAACTTAGCATCTCTGTCACACCTCCCAGCCCATTAGATGATGAAATCTCACCTGGTTAAACGGGAGAGCTCACTGGCCTCTGTACCGCATGCCTGATTATACAGCGAATCTGTTAATTTACCAAACCACCTTTACAAGAAGGACTTGATGGACACCACAAACTGTATTCATGCGGTAGCTAAGAGAATGTGCCGTATTCCCCGAGCCGCCTCCCACCACCTACCTGCAGAATGAGAAATGGAAAATTAGTGGAGATGTGTGCATGAAGGGAGCCGAGCAATTAGCAAGGAGCTGCCGCCGGCTCGGGAGAGAGGGGGTCGGGACCAGGCGAGCAGGGACACGGACACGGGCCGCCCGCGCTCTCCGCCGCAAGCCGAGGGGAGCCGCGCCGCGCCCCCTCCGCCTCGACCCGCGGCTGCTGCGGTGGCTCCGCGGGGCGCAGAAGAGTCTGTGTGTGTCTGTGTGTGTGCGTGCGTGCGCACCCCTGATGGCTGTCTCGCCTCTCTCCCTTCTGGGTTTGTTTTGTGGTGGTGCTTTGAGGGGTTAGGTTTTTTGGTTCTCTTTTGAAGGCGCCCCGATCCCCTTTTTCGGGCGGGGTGCCCGTGGGTGCCACCTCTCCTGCGTTTCTTTGCGTCCTTTATTTGCGGATGCGCCTGGCAATTGTTGTTGCTTGTGTTATTAATTGCACCCGGGCCTTTCCTTGCTCTTTGCGGGAGCGCGGTCTAAATTGGCTCTAATAAATATTAGCCGCTAGATTAGGCGAGGTGAAGCTGGCACGGCGCTCTATTTTCGACCTGTAGCCTCTGCAAAGCCGCCAGTTCTGCGCCAGATTAGCCCCATCCATCCAGTGTCAATGGTTGTCTTGTTGAGAAAATCAGTGAGTAAACACGGCTGACAGAGAGGGGTATCAGCTGATTACTCATACAAATAGACTGCAAACTCCACCAGGAGAAGCTGTTTCCAGAGATGGGTTTCTCGCACTGACAGGGCTGCTTCTCCCAGGATCCCGTGTCCTGCTGTTCCCACTTTGTCCTCCATCAATCACACAATTGTGTCCGGGATGTTTTATAGAGTCACTTAATATCCCTGCCTTCATCTCTATTCACTTAGAGAATGATCTGCCATAAGGGCTAAAGGCTTTTGCAGGTTGGGACCAGAGACAAACCCGGGCCACAATGGCTCTGGTGGAAAACAGCGATTCATGACAGCGCCTGGCTTTCTGATGCTAATGGCACCGCCACGGGGTATTACAATAGCGGCCAGGCAGTGATTTAAATGTACTCCTGCCATTATCCCGTGGTCCGGCACATTAAATCACCCCTCGCGGATCAGATGCCAGTGGGCATGGGGGTGGGGAAGGGAGGAAAACCACTCCGCAAGCCACGGCGGATTCCCCTGTGAGGGACTAAAGACGACTGGAAGGATGAGATACCGAGCCGATACACCCTTCAGAAAGGGCCCGGGGCCACACCGTGTTTGTGGAGCTGTACACCCTCTTCCAGGGTGAGGGAACAGCGCCGCAGCATCACCCAAGGGGATCAAACTCTGAAAGGGGTCTCCTGAGTCGCCTCTCCGCTGGCAGGGCATCTCCCTCCAAACCTGCAGACCGACTGGTTGCAAAACTGCATTTTAATTACGAATTTTAAAGACGAAAGAGTTACAAGGTATCACTGTTTAAGTGCCTCATCTGCAAATTAGATTGCTACACAATTAATCAGAAAGTTAATTAATGAGCAAGTAACTAATTAGGACATTTAAAACCAGTGTTTATAGTGACTTAGTTAAAAAAACCCTATGTAGCTAATTGGCCTATACACTGATTTCATAACTCATAGCCAAGGTTATAATACTACAGATGTATTATTATGTACAAAGTGTAATTATGTCACTATTTTATTAAGCGCATCTTACCTGAATCAATTTTATTAGCATTTTTAACATTGAAAATTCCTTATTGCAAACAGATTAGAGGCAAGACGCTATATATATAGCCGTGGCTTGCCTTCCAACGGAGCGAGGGACGTGGGTTAGGAGTTTTTAGGAGAGCCGGAGAAGTGTTAATAAGTCAGCCCATACGCTCCGCGGCCCGGCCGAAGGAGGACTCGTGGGACGGGTTTTCCTCCGCGCGGTTACGGGACCGGAGCCGGGGACCCTGCTGTGGAGCGGGACCAGGTGCGGGCAGGAGGCTCGGGTGGGGGCAGCTGTTCCTCCAGCAAACCTCTGGCCGGCTCTTCCACCCGTGACTAGGGAAGGTCACTCGCAGCCCGCCCCGGAGCTGGCAACCACCAAGAAATGTGGGCTTCGGAGGTGCTCCTGTCCTCGCCTCACCCTGCGGTGGCGTGGCCTGGCCTGGCAGGTGGGAGATGGGAGCCCTTCCTCCCGGTGAGCTCCCCCCGGCCCAGCCGCCGACCCTCCGCTCGGCCGGGCAGGGGCACCCCGGCCCCCGCGTCCCCCGGCGTCACGGCCGGGCGCGGGGTCAGGGCCTCGGGCGCTGCCCGCAGCCTCTCCCCGGCGGCTGCGTGGGGCTGTGGTAATGCGCAAAACTACTCTTTGTAATCTCCTTTTCAACAGTGAGGAGTACATATAGGTAATTTTAATGAAGAGGTTCCTGTACCACATTATTAGCAATAAATCTACACCATTCTTTGTTGGTTAAAATCATTATCATCATCATCGGTATCATTACTGAACTCATTATTCTTGTGTTACTATCAGAGTAGATTTATGATAACACCCACCATCACGCCTGAGTTAAAGAAGGTGTAAAGGTTTGATTAATAGCTGCTTTCACGTTTTAATACTCGACATTTTCTCACTTTTTTTTCTTTTCTTTTTTTTTTTTTTTTTAATAAGGGGCATGATAATTACCGGAAGTAATTACTGGTTTTGTTATAAAGTGTCTGATTAGGCGCACAGGCACTTTTCCTCAAGTAAAATATAAATAAATAACACGGTGGACACAATAAGTTCTTGTAATGACGCAGTAAGGCAGTCTTTGAGAACAATTAAGATTTTGTTCAATCACAGTGACATTTTAGATTAATAAGTGTTAACAGAAAGAAATACATCCCCCTCAAAAAAAAAAAAAAAAAAAAAAAAAGCTGGTCCTCACAGGTTTGCAGGGAATAAAACGTCGGTAGGAACTGGAGCAAAGGACATGAAGAGGATATCACCTTTCCACCCTCACTCAGCCTATAATTTAAAAAAAGCCCAACAAACCGACCAAACAAAAACTACCCCCCAAAAATCCCCCAAATAACCAAAATGAAATGAAAAACCTTAACGACAACCGCTCGGCGCCTTGGGCTTGGTGTGTGATTTTGCACGCGTGAATATGCTGGACGCTTGGATTCTATAAGGCTATTACTGCACCGCCTCCCGAGTGCCGGTTCACCATCCCCGGGGCGGCGGCTGTGAGGCAAGACCGGCCCCGGCCCCGGCCCCAGCCCCGGCCCCGGCCCCGGCCCCGGCCCCGGCGGGCGGGAGCACCGCGCTCGCTCTCCCTGAAAGGTTACACGGCGCTCTGCCTCGCTTTGTCTTCCCCGTGCCCTTTCCTGGCAAAAATGGAGACATCACATCCTTGCCCAGCCCCGGCTCAGTATTTATGAAGGTTTTCTGACAAATAGGCAGGCTGGCCACGCATGGGTGACTGCCTTCATTCCGCACTTGGCTTGTTTACATAGGACCAGCACCATTTCCACGGATTAAACAAATCACAGCGAGAAGGAGACATTTATAATCCGCCAACGAGGCCACAGGCAGTTAAAAAATGTGTGCGTGTGTGTGTATGCTGTGAGAAAGAAAAATAAATGTTCATGTCCAGGGAACTGACCTTCTTCTTGGAGGGTAACTCAAGGGGTATAGATATAAATATAGGTTGTATATAATGTCTTACGCACAAGCCCAAAGTATGTATTTAATAATTATCTGTTATACCCAGTTATTGTGTACAAATGCATAGCATTAGTTTGCATTTTACGCCGTCCTTTCACCCGGAGCCCCCCTCCCCGAGCTGCCAGGAGCGGCTATAGAGCCTCCGGCTACACACAAAGCGGCGTGCCCGCACCGCCACACGCGGGGACTGCGCTTTGGAGCCGGCTCGGACGGCGGAGCGGGCAGCGCGGCGCCCACGCGTGCTCCTGAGAGCACACGTGGGAGGGGAGCGGGGGGAGGCCTCTCCGAAAGGCACGGCCCGCTCTCCACGCCGAGATGGTTGGGGTGGGGGGCACTGCCTGGCGCCCGGGGACCGCAGCCTTGCGGGGAGGGCCCCGAGCTCGCCCCGGCGAGTGGCTCCCGTTGGCACAGCCGGGCCGCGACATGCTCACCCTTCTGCTCCTCTGTCACCCGGAAGCATTATTTAAAAAAAAAAAAAAAAAAAAAAAAAAAAAAGGAAAAATGAAATGATGTAGGATCCGAAGGTATTTTTCAAAGTAAGAGCGTGCATTTTACGATCCCTCTCCCTCCATCTGCAGGAAGAGTGATAGTGCGGGGGAAGAAGCTATAACTGGAAATGTTGCCCTTTATCTTCTGTCAGCTCTCAGGACAGTTGGCTGCTGCTGCTTCTCCGGCTGCTGCTGGGGTTTTTATGACACATGTCACCCACCTCGGGCAACCGGAGCAGAAGGAAATTCCCTACAAAATAGCAATGGTTTCGAAAAAAAGGATCGCAACAAAATATTGAATAAATTCCCTTTTAATTTATTTGATCATTCCACATTACGGGGCTATGAATTGCTCAAATTTGATAACAAGTACTCAATTCAACTCATTATGTAAGTTAAATTAGACTTCGATAAAATTTCAGTGGCGCGCAGTGGTTCCTAGAATGAAATGTAATTTGCACAAGAATTTGTTGTATCTGTCACAAATATTTCCAATTAGCGACCGTAATTATTTGATAGTTTCTGCAATTATGGCTTAAACGGGTGAATTTGGGACTGTGGAGGACCCTAATTGGCCTAAATTTGATATTTTGCATATTTGCATAATGAGGAAATTGGTAGAAAATTGTGTTCATTCATTTGTGAAAAATCCTATGAATTTTATGAATTTGAAAGCTCTGTTTGTGCAGACTGTGACTTTGCTTGCTGATCCCTGAGGAGCTGACGCTGAATGCCTGAATGGGCAGCGCGCCAACTTCTCCACCCGGAGGAGAGGCGGGGGAGGGAAGGGAAGGAAGGGGAAAGGGGAGGGAGGGATGGAGGGAGGGGGAGATGCCGGCCGGTCGACCGGCAGGAGCCGGGAGCCGCGGGAGCCACGAAGCCCCGGGGCCGCGCTGTCACCCCCTCCCGGTCCCCGCTCACCCGGGGAAAGGGTAATCGCGTGGGGAAGCGTCGGCGGCGGGGGGGCGACGGTGGACGGGACGGAACGGACACGGGACTGGGATACTGATAAGTGTGCACTTGGTTAAATTAAATTGCCAAAGCTTCTCCTTTCAGTAAAAGTGTTTGATCTATTGCGCTGTCAATTTAAAGTGTTTAAGGAGAAGCAAAAGCATAGATTTTAAGATGCTGGCCCAGCACCCATTCATCATGCATCAGGGACTTTAAGCCTCGCGTTTTGCTGTAGTTAACATCTCAACTCTCGTGACACGGGAATCCAGGCAGGGGAACGGCTGCGGAGCTGGAGCCGGAGCCGTGTCCGGCTGTGCGCGGGGCGACGGGACCTCAGGCCAACTCTGCTTTCTCTGGTCGATGCCGGCCAGATGGGCTCCGCGAAGGAGGAGTCAGTGGCTGAAGGGAGGAGGGAAACGGCCCTGCTAGCAGGCGGGGGTGGCGGTGTGGCATCCTCGCTTTATTGGCTTCCCGGACCACCACCGGGGAGAGGCAGAGTACTAGGTGATAGAGTTGGGAAATGACCTTTCTTTTCCCGTTTTTCCTTCTGGCCGGCTTTAAGAAGGAACGGAAGGTCACCCTATGGACAGTTTTCCTCCCTCTCTCTGGCTAGGGATCTCCTTTACCCCTTGTCTCCAGACCCTGGGTTGCCCTGGCTGAGAAAAGATGCGCAGGCTGAACTGGGGATGTAATATATTCCTCTGAAGACTTTTACACACTCCAGCTCTCAACTGTAACTTCGGTTGGTTAGCAGTCTCCCCATCAACATGGACGTGTATAATGCGAAGATGTAACAGGCTCTAAATGCTTAAGTGCTTTGTTTCACAGCACATTTTCAGTAAAGGTCAAAATAAATTCATCTCCCTTCAATGCAGCATTTGTGTTTGGATTCCAGAGCCATTAACACAGGGCTTGGGGTGGAATAGCTCTCAAATAATAAAATGCACCTGTGGGTGAACATGTGAACTAGTTTCCCAGAGGCTGTTTTTTGATGGGCTGAAGATGATGCCATGTACACCACACATCTCTATTAGACATCTCTTTGATGTCACTCTTTGATTAAAGCACTGAACTCTTCCATGCCTTCACATCATTGGTGCTAGAGGGTGTCAGGGGGTAACAGTCCCAATTTGGAATGAACAGGGAATTTAATGATCATGGCAGTGAGGGGCTGAGAGGGCTGAAGCTCTGAATTTGAATGTTTTCTAAGTGATAGATTCACCCCACTCAAAACCTTTTTGAGCACACCTGTCCTGTGGAGACAGGCTGTGCTGGGCCAGTCTACTCTAGTCTGCTGTGGTTATTTTGACTTCCCAAGACATATTGATATAGAGTTCAACTTATTTTGTCTTCCTTCAGATTTCATTAGCACTTTTATCATCTCATGTTGTGTTCCTTGCTGTTTTCACTTCACAGTCCTTCCACTCCCTTCCCCACCACCATCCCATGCTATATACTCCTCCATAATGTCCCTTTTCCTGTAAAAACTCATGTCCATACTCTGACTACACCTGTGTTCTGGAAGACTAAGTAACAAATCCAGCTGATTCCCAGAGGACAGAAGAGACCCCAAAGATCTTCAGGTAAACAGGAATCTAGACAGATTACCAATTTTACCCAAAGGCAAATTGGTGAATTCTGAAATTGTGAGCCTATACTGTGCTTAGGTCCAACAATGCAGCAGTTCTGGGAAAATGAAGACAAAAAGTGCCATCTCAATAAAGATGTTGCTTGCAGGATGCATTAAGGACACACTAACCTTTAACTAAGTTTCTTTTCCTTATGGTGAACATGGATATTACTTTCCTTTGAAACATTTGGAAGTTATTAGATATTGGAACAAATATTTAGAAGAATCTTATTGTACATAATTGCAATCAACTCTCCAAGAAATGCATTTCTTAAACCCTTAGGTGCCACAGATATCCTGGACTTCAGGGTGAGCCTTAACAAAGTGTTGCACAGGTGACTCTGGGATGCTAAAGGCTGATTTGGGTGTTCTCATCTTCTACCTCAACACAACTCTTCCACCAACAGCAGTTTTCTGGGTCTATCATGTAGAAATGCTCACAATGGTTCATAAGCAAAAATCTGACCTCCCAGGGCACACAGAGCTCCCAAAGCATGTCAGTGCCCAGTGAGTAGGACCCTGATTTTCAAAAAGCTTCTTCTAGAACAGAGAGGAGAAGAAAATGTGTTTAAAAGGAAACTCAAAGAAGTGCTCTGTTTCAGTTACAGTCTAAAATCAGTAAAAGGTGCTTCCTCTTCCATGACATTTTTATTTCTAGGTTTTTAAAATATCATCATGTTCTTGCCATATGATTTGTTATTTATGTAATCTCAGTTCTAGAGAGCTGTTTAACAAGTAAACTCACGGGCAAATTACCAAGCAGGTAAAGCTCATAGGTGCGATACAAAAGTTGAGGAAGGATTGTGCTACTGAAATTCTCCATCTAAAGACACAGTCTTCTTCCTTCCAAACAATATGGGGAGACAAACCTTGTGTACATACATGTACACAGCCATTTGGCCCTCAGAGCCGAGAGCTATTGCCCGACCTGTTTTTGCTCTGACACCATCCCCAAGGGCTAACCTGGGCTCACAGCGGTGTTGTGCATGGAAGCAGGGACAGGGTGCAATGGGGTAACGCAGACATGCTGGGACAGTGGAGACTCCCCTGAAGGCATACATAGGTAGATCTGTTAAACATAATAAAAATGCATGCAGTAAGAAAATGAGCACTCACACTATGCCTACTTTAAGGACAAAGCCACAAAGATGCTTTCTGTGTCCATCTAGTTAGAACTCTCTGAAATTGTGTGTGGTGCTCAAAATTGAAGATACGTGCATGCATTTTAAATATTAACGACTATATCCCCAGCTGTTCTCTTTAAACTCTTTCAAAATGTTTACAAAATCCTACTGTTATCAGTGAACTTGAAATTGCCTCCAATTATGTGGCTGTCCTGACCTGTGCAAGTCATAGTGTGACTGAGAAAAGACAGCACCATTCAACATCATAACTTCTCATAGCAATTCTCTCCATCACTGCGGAAAATGGGGAAGCTTCATCAAACCATTTCCATTGTGAAGGGTGGAAGTGACTTGACTGCAAGGACAAGTCTTCCAGGGCATCTCTGAAAGAGTTACTGTGCAGCAGTACCTGCAGAAGAATAAACTTCTGCTGAAACAATATATTTTTTACAGTCATTGCCATGTATAAATATTTGTTTTCAGCAAGCATACACTGCATCTGATTAAATCAGCAAATGGGGTAGAATGCTACATCTGAATAAATCAACAAATGGCATAGAAAAATATGGGGATAGTGAAGGTCTTGATGACCAAAAGAAGGTTGGAGATGAGCACAGCAAACTACAAAAACCTAGACAAACTGACGGGATGAAGCAAACTGGTGGAGATAGCAGTTCTTTTGCATAATCCTGCAAAATTAATCCAAATTCCATTTGATGGACAAGTATGTTGTAGTACTTCTTTTCTGCTCAAAGTGGCTCAATACAACCACACAAAGGGGTGAATCTCGCTATAATATATGGCATGAAATATTTTGGCTGGACATGTCATATTGTCAAATCAGAAAAAATACACAGCGATATTTTCTCTTGAATTTTCTCCTTAGTGTCCATGTAGCACATTTGTAATAATCTCCTCCACCACACACAGAGGCATACTTCATACCAGCTGTGAAAAATTGTGTTAAAGTTGAGCTATAGATAAGATTATCTATTTGTAGGGAATATGACTGATGCTGTAACTGTCAAAAAACCACCTTTTTGAAAATCCTGGTAATACAGAATCTGCTTGAAATTGAGATAAAAATAAAAGGTAAAATATATTAAATTTTAACAATATGTTTACAGCATTCAGTATTCACCTTTCCCTTTCTTGTGCTGGAAGGAAAGAAGAAAAATATTCAATATGCCTTCAAAAAACCCAATTGACATCAGAATATCTTTATGCAGGGTCACAGTATGATAAAATATAGTTGTCATTGACAATTACAATTCTTGTTTGGTGGGGATGAGGCATTTCCTTCTCAAGTTTTGCCAAAAAACCACTGTATTTATAATCCCGAGACTATATTCTCTCAGATATTTAATATTATTGGAAGTTTTTACTTCTTACCAATAGTCCTAAAGAAAAAACTTCACTCATTTAAATTCAATTGATTCTGGAACTGAAACAAATTTCAGAAAAAATGTCTTGCAAATACATGTTTGCTTCATGCAGATTTTAGAATCTCTAAGCCCAGAGATTCTAAACCTGTGATTCTTGTCACCTGTCTGCAGCTTGTTTGAGAGAGTCTTGCTCATGCTTGCCAAATGACAAATATATGTGTAAGCCTTGGCCCCCGTGAAGGGTTGCCTGGGACGTCTTCACTGGATGTGAAGCTTGTGAGCTTGAAGAGGATGACCCGGAGGCCTCTGCCAGCCACACTGACCCTGGAGGGACAAAAGCCTGCAGAAGGGGTGAAGGGGTAGATGGGCCTTCACCAAGTCACAGCAGAGTGGTTGTAGGCTGGTGACAGGGGTCTGTGTCTGTAGAAATCTCCTGCAGCAGATGACAGGAACAAGCTAAGGAAGATGTGACACACTCTAAGATCATTTGGAATTGGTCACACAAAGCAGAATCATCCCCTTAAAATCAAAGTACCCTCTGAATTCACCCATTCAAGACCAGTGTTTGTCAATGTCTTGCTTGTCCCAAGGAAATTATTAGTATTGACCATACCCCAGGAGTAAGTACCATGCACATGGGTATCCCTTCGCTTTGCCCTGTAACTTTTCCCCAGACTGCGATGGGTAGCAATGTATGGGAAACTGTTGTAGTTCCAGAGATTGCCCATCTTACTCTTCTTAACTTCAAGAAAGAGCTCTGTTGGATGCAAGAGAAAGTAAGAGGTGACTGTTCAGCTCTTTGTTTTAGGGGAGTAAGGGCACCTGGCTGTATGTTCCATTCACCCTTCCCTGAGCCTTTCCTTGGTTGCTGAAGAGGTGGAGCCCCCAACATTCCAGTGGGGTTGTAACTGCGGACTGCAGATCTCTCCCCTGCCTGGCAGGGCAGGCTGCTTCCAAAGGACAGGTGATCATGGCAAGCAAAACCTGGGCTGTCTGTCCAGAGCCAAGGGGATTACCAGGGTGTCAGAGCGCACTTCTCTTGATTTCTACTGACGTGTCTGAGCAGTAAGTTGTCTTGTCCATTTAATGTAGGAAATAAAAGGTGTTGCAGAAACAAAGAATTATGTTCATCGCTGAAGTTTTGGCTGAAAATATTTGGATATATGATCGGTTGGCCTAAATGAACTCTCTCGCTTGCCTTCTTCTCCAGATGCCTAAGTGGTGGCAGCTCCACCCACCATTTGCACTCTGTATGGCTCCTTCCCTGACAGGAAATTAACAGAAACTGCTTGAGGTTCAGCATTTCTGAAAAATTGGGCTCAGCTGTGGACACGGCAGCCGAACTTTATTGGACTACTATTTTGAACGTATTAGTGCTGGATTTTACTCAAATTTATTAACATGATGAGGAAAATATCTATTACAAAAAAAAAGAAAAAAGAAAAAAAAAGAAAAAAAGAAATAAGGAAAAAAGCTCAACCACTCAATTGGCTTGATTCATTTTCCTATACTATCTCTTGCAGCCCATCTGCTGAAAGGTGAAGCCAAAATGTTTTAGAATTATGTTTTCATAGGGAATTCTCTGTTAATTAGTTATCTCTCTCTGCCATGTGTAGCAACGGATGAAATCAGCTACTGTAATTTCATGAAAGGCAATGTTGGACTGTTTGTTTGTATCAGCATGACTACTTTACACACAGCACTCTAGTGGAGCAGGAGTGGTCCAAATAGCATTTTATTTCAATACAATGAGGACACAGCTATTGCAACATCACAGTTTCTTATTTCCTTGTGTCTAAAATTGTTGTCTTAGACTAAATACAGCAGAAAGATCTTATGGACTCAGATTAATTTTTGCATAAATTTTCTAATGCATTTTTG
This sequence comes from Acanthiza pusilla, assembly GCA_036630365.1. Taxonomy (NCBI): domain Eukaryota; kingdom Metazoa; phylum Chordata; class Aves; order Passeriformes; family Acanthizidae; genus Acanthiza; species Acanthiza pusilla. Next base: position 7,618,641 of record JAXCHO010000007.1, on the reverse strand, counting down.
CAGAATAGAGTTTAGCTTACTAGAGTTACTGCTAGGATCTTTTTATTTTTCTAGAATAAAATAGTCTTCTCTGCAGTTGTATTTAATAGGCCAAAGGTCCACATCTTCTAGTGTCATGAACTGCTGCTTGCAGTCCTTTTAATGAGGACATGGCACTACCATACTGGGGAAAAGTGTGTTTTGTAATTGCAAATGAAGTATTTCAACCTTTTTACCTTTTAATACCACAGGATACCCCGGGTAGCTAAAGACTGGCTGGTTTCCAAGGAGTTTTATTACAGAAGAAAACCATGGAATACCATTTTATATATTTTTCCTGTTTGTAATATTTTTCTTGCAAATAATACCCTGTCCTTTGGTAGCAGGACTTTCCAGCCGCTGATCTCAGTCAACAACACCTCTCCTCAAGAGGTGTTTAATTGGCTTCCTCTTTTACCACATGTAACATACAAAAGGAAAAGAGGGACAAGCTGTGGGTCAGAGGTCCGTGCCCACTGCCAGCCACTGATCTGCACCAACCACAGGATAAATAACCACTGCTTTCTCCCAGAGTGAGGTCTTCTCCTCCCATGCTTTGGTGCTGCCATGTGAATTAGGAAAATGCATCACTGGTTGAGATTAAGCTGCCATTGAAACTCTTATGCTTAGCATTAGGAGAAGAAGGAGGATGAGTCAAAAGACTTAACAAGTTGAAGACATTTGCAAAAGGAGCATTCTTGTATGTGTATTCAACTTTTCCCTCCGTGAAAGCTTGAAATGAAGACCTTGTCAAAAAACATGTTTTTTCAAAACTATATAGAGAGAGGACAAGAGAAATTCCTACTTCTGGTACTCTCTCCTCGGACATAAATGATCTTACATCTAAGACCCCTAACTTGGCAAAGATACAGTCCTAGGTCTACAGGTGAGTACATATGGTGAGAGATTCATTACATCAGAACAGGAATCAACAGTATTATATTGAAAACAAAGGCTAATGGTGCACAGCACTATTTGTGCAACTAGTGATTTCTTGCTTTGAAAACAAAAGGTATTAGACCTTCAGCATAAAAGGGATCTAAATATACCACTTTCATTGCTTTCAGGATGCCTATTGTACATTTTTACACACATGGATTTGAGATAGTAGATTAATAAAAGTCAGTTTAAACTATGTGGATAACTTTTCAAGTAGCATATCAAGTTGTTAGGAAATATGTGGGGAAATCAAAAGTAAAATTAAGAGTAGTGTATCTCCCCAAGTAGAGAGAGAAAATGCTGACCTTGGCATCTGACTTTGGTGGCATTTGCAATTTTCATTTAACATGTCCAAAGCCAGCAGCAAGGCCACCTGATGAAGAAAGTTTCTCAGTGTTTCTCCGAGGAAAATGATAAAACCCAGTGGGACAAAACACCCTTACTCAGCAATGGAGAAATCAGGAACATAAAGAAACACAGAGCAGCGGCACAGGAGCTCTAAAAATAGCTGCTTTTAATATTTTAGGAGTCTTCACCGTTTCTGTATTTTTCTACAAGATACCCAGTGTCATGGTCTGGTATAAGTCATATTTTTTACAAACTCAAACTCACTGTATCTGTAGCTGTAAATCACAGAATTAAAAAAAAATCTGGCGCAATGTATGTGAATTAAAGATCTAATTAGTTGATAGGTGTATGTGTGCAGAATCAGTGAGGCAGACTTCATGCAAAAGTCATATTAATTATGGGCTTCTGCGACACTCTAGGTGTAAAGAGTATCTGAGATAAAAGAGATGTGTGAAGCAAACTGTTGTGAATGGATGGGGTTTGTCCTCCCGCATTTGCCCTTTTTCCCGTTATTCCTCCATCTCTGTCTGATTTCACTGTAGAAATACCAGAAGATTCACAGAAGTTTTTTCTATTGTTGTTGGAGTTGTTGTTGTTTTTGTGGAGTCTGTCTAGCAAGGTATAATATTGTGGGTCCCTGGATGTTAACCAAACGGGTAGTATTAAATAAACTTTGCCATGCTGTAATACATCACTGCAGTTAAATATGAGCAAGTGCAAACAATAAAAAGTTTCAAAAAAAGGAAAAAAGTACAACCCTTGGTGTATGTAAATGGCTAGACTTTAACTCTTTCACTATTTTTTCTTTGTTTTCACCTTAGTTTGTATAAGGTAAGAGCTGGAGCTCTAAAGAAATAAAAAGAGAATATGTTCCAAGGCTTCTTTAAATGTCAAGAAGCAAACTGAGGACATAAAAGACAAGTCAAGAAGAAGCAAACTAAGGACATGTCTCCTCCATTGGTGATATTATCTGTGCATTATCCCTCTATAGTGACAGGGCTGTGACTGTGCTTTTGCAGACTGATGTCCCGTTCCTGAAAAGCAAAGCCACACAAAACAGCTGAATTTAAGTTCTTGTACTAGTTACAGACCATTCAGAGTTTTCTTTGAGTATTTCACTAAATAGTTACCTGAGCTCATATGTGTTGAACTTTTTAAAGAGCTACCAGGCTGAATGTCAGTAGTCTGTAAATATTCACTATGCACACTGTGTTGCATGCCTATGGTGGGTCTAACCAGTTGCAGTGGGCTGATTTTGCTCTCCGATTAGGTGAACATGTAGGTGCTTCTGATGTGATTACTTCCATGTGCAAATTTAAAAATTTGTCTCCCTGCCACTTATCAGGCAACTGCAAATTTCTTTTCATGAAAATTCATGTTAGCAAAATTGAATTACGTAAGTGATTTAGAAATGCCAAACACATAATTTAAAGATACAAAAGAGCATTCAGAACCCCCCCCACCTATCCACCAGTCTATCAGTGATAATGAGAGGAGGTGGCTGAATTTTGTTCCAGTAATAGCAAAAAATATAATCAAAACCCTTTGGGTAAATTCTTTAACAAGCATTTTTATTTGATTTTTTGGACATATTTTGAACTGCAGGGGTTTTTTTGAAATCTCATGACAATTTCCTTAAAAAACGCTGGGAGTATTTAAGGTAGGGAACAGAGGAATTTGGCTCTGTGCAGATGTGCCACAGATCTGTAGCTTAATAATGAGGCAATATTTAAAATTCAGGGTTTTCCAGGCTTTGAGTTCTCACACACTAGTAAAATTCATCCAGGACTTGCCTTGGGCCTTTGCATTCCTTCAAAGATATATGCAAGAACAGGAACAGTATAAATATAAGGGTTAATGCAGTATAAATACAGGACTTGGTCCTACATCTGTTGGGGTGGCTGTGAGCTTTGATGATGTGAAGGTAGGTTCGCACACTGTGTTAACAATGTCATTGTGGTTTTGACTTCCATGATGTACAGGCTGTGTGATGCACAGTAAAAATTTAATGAGAAATATATTTTAAGAATTAAAAAAAGCACCAAACAAATCTAGTCTCATCTTTCTTTTACCACTGCTCTGTTCCTTGTTTCTCTCTCTCTTTTTTATTTTTATTTTCTTTTTTTTTTTTTTTTTTTTTTTTTTTTTTTTTTTTTTTTTTTTTTTTTTTTTTGGTATCCAAATAAAAATAAGTATCACCAGTAGGGGGAATAGATGTATTAAAAAACAAACTCCAAACGTTTTTATTATTGATTTGGGTGACAGTTAGTTCACTTAAAAACTTACTGTTTTATTGCTTTATCATGTCTTCAGCAAGAAAAATGTGTCAGGGCAAA